>JAOTNS010001290.1:0-62871 GCA_028476615.1 Culter alburnus
CGCTAGGGTACAAGAATTAGGAGTGCGTCGGTGGGGTGAGGAGGAGCAGGAGGGGGGAGAAGTTAGAAAGGTGAGAGTTGGGATAGCATGTGAGAATGAGGCAAAAAAAATGGGGCGAGAAGAGCTTGTGCTGCACACGGGTGGGGTATAGAGGAAACTGAAGAAATGATCCGTGGGATGTGTGTGAGATGCAGGAAGGGACGGAAAAGGTCTATCCTGAGGCATAGAGGACGGTGGAAGGGGAGTAAGGGGGCTCCGTGGTGAATCAGAGTGGTCCGGGATTGGCATAAATACCAGCATGCTCAGTGTAGGAGAGGGTATAGGGGCGGGGACGGTGGTAACGTATCATACACGTATACGGTCATGCTGGTAGTGGGGTGTCGGGAGAACGGCTGCTGACCATAGCAGCTAAACAGGAACAGAAGGAAAGGAATTACAAGCAGTCTCAGAGCATTGATGCAAGCGGTACAAACATCAAAAACGGTAGGAGGTCGAGAATGAGAGGGGAGACACCGAGCGTCAAAAGAGAATAACAGCCAGAGGAAAAAGGAGCAAAAGAAGGGAAAGAACGGGAGCAGCAAAGGAAGGACTGAGGGACAAGGACCGGTGAAGGGAAAGTAGTGGTAGCTGGAACATAGAGGGGGAAGCAAATACAACAACACCCCTGGGGGCGAGGGAGGGGCACGGCGAGCCGACCGAAAAGACCGGGGCGCAGGAGTAAGCTTGAAACAAGGCGGGAAAAGCTAAGTGAACGAGAGGCCGCGGGGAAAAAAGAGCAAAAAACAAAACGGAGAAGCAAGGGGGCAGAGACAACCCACGGCCGAAAACAAACGCTGCGGCCCAACGAGCTGACTAGAGCGCGCTACCCAGCTAACCACCGTAACAGTTACTAGGTATCGTACTTGTGGGGAATTTCATGACGTACTAACTGACAACGTAACTAGACTCGCAGCCCGATTCATTACCTCAATACCAGCTCACAACGTTGGTATACGACACCCTAACGTGATAAGTGACCAGACGTGTCCAGCTACGACCTATCGATAGAGTTGGTAATTCCATACTTACGAGGAACGTAACTACATCGTGGTGTATGGGCCTGAAATGATTAGCCATCAAATTTAACACATATCACAACGTCGTCAGACGAGCCCTATCCGTTAGAAAACCAGACTTCCAGATACTATGCTATCTAATACTATTTGGGATTCCATGACTGACTAGTACGGAACTACAACGTTGTATGGTCCGTAATATATTACCATCAAATTAACATATCACAACGTCGTCAGTACGATCTCCTAACGTTATAAAAAAACCAAGGACTTCCAGATACGTACTCTTTCGTAATATATGGTATGACTTACTAGTAACGTAACAACTTGTATGTCCGTAATATTATTACCATCAAATTAACATATCACACCGTCAGTACGATCTCCTAAGTATAAAAAAACCAAGACGTTCCAGATACGTATCTTTCGAATATAATTTATTCCATGACTTATGTTACAGCAACGTCATGTCTGGTAATTTCATATACCATCATTTACGCATTCTTTATATGAATTTGCCAATTGTAAAATGTGTAAACGTCAGACACAAGACTGAATGTCCCTTAAGAAAAAAAAAAATGTTTCTTTTCACCAAGTCAGATATGGATGATTGCTTTTTATATATAGTGACGTGAACACAATGGATGGGCGCGCCGCGCGCACAGTATGTTGACAAGAGAGTAAAGTTTTTTTTTCTGAGAGAAGAATTATATTTTCAGGGGTGACAACGAATAAATGGCTTTTATAAAATGTATAAAGTTAACTTTGGAAAGACGCAAACCTTTTTTTATTGTTAGTTTACATTAGTGCTGGTGGCCGTTAAGTGGCCATGGCAACCGGGAAAACATTCAAGCTGCTGGAGGAGGACAGCGTCGACGTTTCTCCGTGTTTCTCGTCAGTTTGATAGCAATAAAGTCAACAACTGGTCAGATGGTTAAGTACCATTACCAGTCACCGTTCAAGTACTTTATGTTAATATTTTTACCTCTGTGATTGAACGTCTGAAATATATGTTGCAAATGTTACGCTAGTCATAGCATATGTTTTTAATGATACTGAGCTGCAAAACGTCTTGAATGCTTTTATTTTATGTTGCGCTGTAGGCGCATGTGTTTTATTTATAGTTGGGGTGTATCATTATTTTTGTATTGGATTTTGTTCATGTTCCTGTGTTTTTCAAATAAAATGATTGAATAAATTTTGAGCGCTGCATCATATGTTCACGCGTGTGGAATAGCCTTAAATTACACTCAAAAAAATGATTCTAGTGCTTGTTCAGTTATTTAAATAAAATAGCTGAACCAACGCACAAATCTTTAGTTTTACTTAATTGGCATTGCACTTCAATTGTATTATGTAAAGTGAAATTAAATTGCAAAATGTTAGGTTAACCTAAACCATTTGTGTTGAACGCAGATCGTTATGTTGCATGGTTGGGATGAAACGGGCCGTGGATTCTAGTTCCAGCATGCTTTAGCGGAGGAAGATCAGGACAGGTAAATGTTGAACTTAAGTGCTGTTTAATGTGTTTTTAGTAAGGGAAATACCTTTAAAGTTTGATGTTCAGTATATTGACATTAAAGAGTTGTTATGTCGATTTTTTGAGGGTTACCATTATGCGAGTGTAGACCTTGTGGTGAAGGATGGGTGGCTACATGAAAATAAAATCTATGTGTTCTCAACAAGCTTTAACTGTGCTAAAGCCAGTGATGAGAATTCTTTTACCTGATCATTACTTGCATGCTATAAATGTTACTAAGCATATGAAAAGTGTAATTTTAGTTTAGTTTTTATAGAGAAATATAAATACAAATTAGTTTGTGTAGGGCCAGCACATAATTACACGTCTACATATGGTCATCCAGCTTTATCCCGCTCCACGTCATGAACATGCATGTCTGTGTACAACAGCTGTTCACAACCTAAGCACAAGCGCACATCTTCACCCACGATGGTACAAAAAAAAAAAAAAATACCTATATTATATATTTTATATGTACGCTACATATGGACGCTATATATGTACGCTACAAACTCTTTTAAAGTGCAAACACTAAACATAACACGGTATCTGTCCTTTCCATTCCTTAAAAGGTCAGAAAACTTGAGCACACTGCACAAGGGCACCAGTCTGCATTGCAAAGCACTGGTTGGATCAACAAGAAGAATATGTTCAGGAAACTTCACAGAAGTCAATGAAACTGGTGGGATCTATCAATTAGGATTTCAATCAGGACAATTAACCTAGCAATTAAAGTTCAATAAATCAGTTCACTGTGTGGAAAGTTGTCATAATGAAATTAATGTTTAGACCACAAGTTATTTTTTTGAGTGTAGTTTGGGCAAATGAGGACATAAATAGGTTAAATACTGCATGTCCGCCCATAGAAAAATAAATAAATATAAAAATTACCAACTGATTACCAACACAACCCTTGATACACAACGTGCCACGAACGTCGCAGTTACTAACTGGCAACGTCACAAAGTTAACGTTGTGGCCAACGTATCCGGAATTTAACTTTTCGGTTGCCACAACGTAACTAGTTACGTCGCCACGACGAAAGTTGGTCACCAAATTACGTTGAAAGTTACGTAACAGTCACGTATTTTGCTGGTATGGGTATTTGAAGACGCAACGGCCACAGGCATCGCCTGAAAATCTGGATTTCTCTCTCTCTTGGTCAAGTAGGGAAAAGTGATTTCAAAACATTTCAGCCAGTTCTAATTTGATTTTTGGATGCTGTGAATGTTTAGCTAAAAAGACTGCCACTCCAGTTTAACGTTTTGTCTCTGCAGTTAAAATTCTGGCTATACTTTCGTTTTAATAATTTTAATAATTTCTTTAATTTTAATTTATTTATTGATCAGTGTTATCTGATTTAACTATTTATATCTTGTGTTTTGAATATATGTTCCCCTGCACTTCAGGCATTTGCAATTGTAATTAGGCTATATTCTGTTCTAATTCAATTCGGTAAATTAATATTTGATTAAAAAATTATTGAATTTTTGGTGCATCGATGTTGCGCTGTAGATTAGTTAAAGCTTGCTCGCACAGGCAATTCAGCCCATTTAATTTGATTTTCCGACATATGAAATGCATATCTATCTGCAGTGCGGCCTTTCTGCAGTTATTTACATAAATATAGCCTATATATTAAGGTTAAGATCCAGAACAAAAATGAAACTGGCACGAATCTTTTGCTATGTGTTTGATAACGCACATGCAAGTACCCAGAATCTACAACGATCTATTACGCTACATTAAAGAGCGCCAAAACGGTATTTATTGCTTGAATTTCTTAATGAAATGGACAGAATTTTAAATCTGAGTGTTTGTTCCATATCAAAAGCAACACAAAGCTTTAAGCCTTTTGCAATTTATTGAGTGGGAGGTGTCAACTGAAAAAGGCATATAGCCTGGGAATCGATATTGGTCTTATGAATGTGACCAAAACAGCAAGGAGACATTTGAATTGTTTATTAATAAAGTAATGTTTTCTGAATCGGTGTCGGCTGCAAAGATGAAGTTGACATTGACTCTCATCATCTCCTCATGGACGCGCTTAGAGAGAGAATGAGCATTCCATTCGGTTTACATAAACAGAGAAGCCTATTTCTTTTCGTTTTGAATTATTTCGTTTTCGTTAAAGTAGATATTTCATGCTTTCTATAGAGAAATTCCCCATGTATGTGAGGCAAGCAGCCTATACGCTGAGTTTCGGTTCATTTATGTAAGTGTTCCAGTTCACGCGCCAGTGATCGCGCTGGCACGTCATGATTATATTTTCTACTATTTGCGTCTTACTTATTACATCCAGGCAATTGGTTGATGAACATTGATTAAAATTATATACAATTTTACAAAACGAAATTCACTTTAAAGAAAGGCTTTCTACAAAACAAAACTTAAGTGAATTTCGTTTTGTAAAAATTGTATCTTAACTTTAATCAATGTTTCATCAACCAATTGCCTGGATTTAATAAATAAGAAGCAAATATGTCTGACAATATAATCCTGACATGGAGGCGCGGGCGCTCACTCGCAGGTGAACTGGAGCGTGCCTTATAGGCTAAATGAACCGAAACTCAGCATATAGGCTGCTTGCCTCACAGACATGAGAAATATACAGAAAGCGTGAAATGTCTACTTTTAAACGAAATAATTAAATAGGCTACTCTCTGATTATGTAGGCCTAATCGAATGAAATGTGCATCTCTGCGGAGATGATGAGAGTCAGCAATGTCAACATCTTTGCAGCCGACACTGATTCAGAAAACATTAGTTTATTAATAAACAATTAAAATGTCTCCTTGCTGTTTTTTTTTTTTTTTTTTTTTTTGCCACTTTTATAATCATTACTTTTGCCGGTTCTTAATGCAAGGTTTATGCTTAATGCAAGGTTATATCTATATAGTACCCAAGACTCCACAGATATGGTTTATTCTCTCCAGTATTTAAGAAATTATATGAATTTAAATGCGATTAGTCACTAATGGCTTAAATGAACTACTAGTCAACTAGAAATAATTTATTTCACATAGTTTTGATACAGTATGTCACAAAGGTTTGAGCTTGCGCTCCGCACCCATGTTCTGACACAAACACAGAGGGAGCATCTACATTATTATCAGTTTAAAATTATATTTGTGTATGACTAAACTGCACTATTTCTTTAGAACAAAACTTTGCAGCAGGTCTATCGACTCAAGTCATATACCAATCTTCTTCAGTGTCCCACCCCAACACACACCAGAGAAAAAACTTTGCAGGTCATATGAGAGCATACTTGCATTCAGTGGGCTTACAATGCTGCATTTTATTGTCAGTAAAAGTAAGGGCGTTGTAAAATAAATAAAATAATAATAAAATTAAAAATGCATAAGTGGAAAAATTAAATCTATTTTTTTCATTAAACAACAGTTTAAATATATTACATTATACAAAATGACCAAATAAAGAGCAGAATAAGCTGATTTAGCATGTTAAATGGTGGCATCTTAGTAAATGAATGGTACACCCCCTTAAGCTCACAGAAATGGTTTGACCCAAGTTCTCAGCAGCCAATGACAATGACCCGTTCAAACAGATTTTTAACGCGTATTTAACGCGTATTTAAGTGTATTTCACGCGTGAAGTACACGTCAAACACGTATTTAACGTGTTGATTTTTCACGTTTTCACGCGTTAAATACGTGTATTTAACGCGTACTTCACGCGTGAAGTACACGTCAAATACACGTATTAACGCGTTGATTTTTCACGCGTATTTAACGCGTGAAATACGCGTTAAATACGCGTGAAATACACGTATTTAACGTGTTGTTGACGTGTTAAAATTCACGTATATTTGGCCCTCATGGCCTTCCATAGTGTAAACGAAGCTTCACGTGCTGCTAACGCGCCGCTGACGCTTACGGTGTGAACCCGGCCTTACATGTGTTTTATTTGAGTAAATACATTACAATCGGCGAAAACGCGTGCGCAGGTTACTTTACTTCTTGAACAAGTGCGCACCCGAGTCCGTGTTGCTTTCATAATTACACAAACCGCAGCACAGTTCAAGTGCAACCGAACTCAGACTTTTTAAGAAGATTTTCATTAGTCCAGCCTCTGGAGAGGTTATGGACCAACTAAGTTTTGGTGCTCATAAAAGTTTTACAACCCTACATAGTTGCTGAAAAATTTAAAAGCACTGAGAATTGTTTTGAAATGTGATCATAACACCCACCAGAATTAAAAATCTGCTTCAGTGGACCATAAAGAAATGGTAGTTTGGAAAACTATAATAGAAATTTCTGGAATTTCAGAGATGATGTTCAAAATGTATTTTATTTCAGTTTGTTCTTTTGTATTTAAGATAATTCAGACAGATTGGTCCTAAATGTTTGTAGGACGTGAAAGTTTAAAAGACTAGCAGCATGACGCTTTCTTTTTCAGATTCAAGAGAGGATTCAGATGAGGTGGGATTGTCCTGCTGGGAAAAACTGGAGTTGGAAAGAGTGCAACAGGAAACACAATCTTAGGGAAAGAAGAATTTGAAGAAGACATGTCTCATGAATCCATTACTAGAGAGTGTCAGAGTCAGACAGTTAAAATCAATGGCAGACAGATTACTGTGATTGACACTCCTGGACTGTTTGATACTAAACTTAGTCAAGAAGAGATCCAGAGAAATCACCAACTGCATCTCCATGATTCTGCCAGGACCACATGTGTTTCTGTTACTGATCCCAGTGGGACGATTCACTGAGGAGGAGGAAAACACAGTGAAGATCATTCAACAGACTTTTGGTGAAAACTCATTAATGTACACTATAGTGCTCTTCACCAGAGGAGATGATCTGAAGAAGAAGAAGAAGACCATTGAAGAGTTTCTGGGGAAACCTGGATCTGCTTTGATGAAGATCGTTGAACAGTGCGGAAACAGATACCATGTGTTCAATAATAATGAGACTGGAGACTGTGAGCAGGTGTCGACATTACTGCAGAAAATCAATGACATGGTGACAGCAAATGGAGGGAGTTACTACTCATGTAAGATGTTCAGACAGATGGAAAGAGAAAAACAAGAAGCACAGATGAAGATGCTAATGGATGAAGTGGAGGAACTGAAGAGAGAGAGAGAAGAACTGCTGGCCAAACATGAAGAAGAGAATGAGAAAATGAAGGTGAAGATGGAGGAAAGAAATAATCATGATGCAGAAAAAAAGAGAAGAGAAAGAATTTGAGAAAAGGAGAGAAAGAGCAAAATGTGTGGGATGAACGTTATCAGAGACTTAAAGAAGAGAGAGATGAAATTAAAAGAGAGAAAGAAGATCTTCAAGTCAAACATGAAATAGAAATAGAAAAGATGAAGAAGATGATGGAGGAAGAAAGACATAATCATGAGACAGAGAGGAGGAGAAGAGAAGAAGAATTTAGAAAGAGTGAAGAACGATACATACACACAAGAGAATCTGGAGAAAAAATTACAAGAGAAAGACTGAGGAGGGAAGAGGAGGATGAGAAGAGGAAGGAGAAAGAACAAAAATAAGGGATCAATGTGATGAGAAAATTAAAAGAGAGAGAGGGGAAATAAAAAAGGAAAGGAGAGAATAAAGAGAAAGATGATCTTCAGGTCAAACATGAAGTAGAAATAGAAAAGATGAAGAAGATGATGGAGGAAGAAAGACAGAATCATGACACAGAGAGAAAGAGAGAAGAAGAATTTGAGAAAAAGAGAGAGAAACAAAATGTGTGGGATGAACGTTATCAGAGACTTAAAGAAGAAGAGATGAAATCAAAAGAGAGAAAAAAGATCTTCAGGTCAAACATGAAGTAGAAATAGAAAAGATGAAGAGATGATGGAGGAAAGAAGGCAGAATCATGAGACAGAGAGGAGGAGAAGAGAAGAAGATTTAGAAAGAGTGAAGAACGATACAATACACAACAAGAGATCTGGAGAAAAAATTACAAGAGGAAAGACTGAGGAGGGAAGAGGATGATGAGAAGAGGAAGGAAAAACAAAACATAAGGGATCAATGTGATGAGAAAATTAAAGAGAGAGAGGGGAAATAAAAAATGAAAAGAGAGAATAAGAGAGAAGATGATCTTCAGGCCAAACATGAAGTAGAAATAGAAAAGATGAAGAAGATGATGGAGGAAGGAAGACAGAATCATGACACAGAGAGAAAGAGAAGAGAAGAAGAATTTGAGAAAAAGAGAGAGAAAGAACAAAATGTGTGGGATGAACGTTATCAGAGACTTAAAGAAGAGAGAGAAATCAAAGAGAGAAAGAAAATCTTCAGGTCAAACATGAAGTAGAAATAGAAAAGATGAAGATGATGGAGGAAGAAAGACAGATCATGACACAGAGAGGAGGAGAAGAGAAGAATTTAGAAAGAGTGAAGAACGATACAATACACAACAAGAGAATCTGGAGAAAAAATTACAAGAGGAAAGACTGAGGAGGGAAGAGGAGGATGAGAAGAGGAAGGAGAAAGAACAAAACATAAGAGATCAATGTGATGAGAAAATTAAAAGAGAGAGAGAGGAAATAAAAAATGAAAAGGAGAGATTAGAACGACAGAAAGAAGATCTTCAGGCTAAACATGAAGAAGAAATAGAAAAGATAAAGAAGATGATGGAGGAAGAAAGACAGAATCATGACACAAAGAAGAGGATAAGAGAAGAAGAAGTCAGAGAGAATGAAGAACGATACAGAAAAGAGATAAAAGAAAAAGAGGAACAAATGCAGAAACAACATGAGAGACTCACAAAAGAAATCCAGAATGAGAAACATCTGAGAGAAGAACAATGTAAGATTTATGAAGACAGAATTAAGTTAATTGAACAACTGAAGAAAGATGAACTAATGAGAGCAAAATCAGCAAACTATGAAGATGACAGAAGAAAAGACATGGAGAACATGAAAATGTGCTGCTCCCAAACAGCTTCTTCTCTACAGGTAAGAGATCAGAGAATATCCATCATCAGGAGCATTTAGAGGACTTTGAGGTTTATAACCATTAAGAGTTGAGTTCAGATTCCCTCATTCACAATTTAGTTTTTTTTCTGTACAATACTTCAGATTTACAACCTACAAACATGATCTAAACACTTGACTTGAACATATAACACACCACAGAGAATTACGTTTTCATCCCTTTCTAAGGATAGGGCTTTAATTCATTTTTTCTATAGTCTCAAAATACTTATTGCGAAACTATTTTTATCTAAATTTTTACTACCATTATAATATTTATTTTTTCTAATCTGTGTTTATCAGGCTATTATCTATAATGTGACAATAACAAATAAAATTTACTTGTTTTACGTGAATCTGTTCATGTATTTACAGAAAGATCAATGTGGACCAAAAACCACCGAACAGCTTGAAGAACTCTATGATAAACTAGATCTGACAAAAAGACGTCAAGATAAAATGAAAACAGCAGACGTTCTTCAAATCACCAAGTCATCATTTCAGTCTCATGAACCACAGGAAGAGAATGAACTAGTGAACTCATTCCTACAAAAGCTGATTAACATGGACTACAGAGCAAGAGAAACAGTCATAAAACACAGAAAGAAAGAAGGTAACAAAGACAGAGCAAACCCTGATATTCACCCAATGGATGTTCAGATGGCCGTGTTTCATTGTGCTGATGGTTTCCTGAAGCAGCTGACGGTGACTAAACTCTCACAGTGTCAGTATTCACTGCCTCTGCTTGTTCCTGATCCATTCACACAACAGATTGAGTTTCCTCTCTGGACATTTAGACAAATCAACAAGAGCTGGAAGAAGAAGAACAGCAACAATGAGATCATCAGTCAAACTCAACCGATCTACAAGGCTGAGACTCCAATGGTGGCTTTCTTCAGGTTTGGCTCATTGTCTTCATCTAAGTCTCAACTGATAAACGGCCTCATCAATGAGAGACACCAGACGTTCTTCCACAGGAACTGCTCAGGCAGCAGCAGAACCAGATTACTGATGGATGGAGTGGTGGAGATCGCCTGGTACTGCCCTTCTGGGAAAAAGACTGATTCATTTAATGACTGTGTTGCTTTCTGTAATCTTCACGGTGATGCAGCAGACAATAAAAAACAATATGAGATTCTGACGAGTATGTCTTCAGTAAACGTCCTCTTCTTACCTGATTTTGGACAGAAGAACCAGTACAAGGGTTTGGTGAGATCACTCTTCAAATCTCCTCAGCCTCTTATTTGTCTGCTCACTGACAATGACTGTGATGAAACTGAACTGGGGGATGGAAAATTCATTGTTGGTCTTTTGGACAAAAATACAGCTGATTCATGTAATCAGATTAAAGAGACTATCAGAGGGGCTTTAACTGAGCAGAAAAAGACCTTCAAACTTGAAGATGTGGCCAAACAGATCAGAGCAGATGAGGAGGATCCAGAGTGTCGGAGAGGGAAAGAGGCAGCGGTTCAGATCATGGGATTACTGAGAGAAAAAGATCCATCAACAGTGAAAGAAAGAAACTTGCCCTGTCAGGGGAAACTGTGGCATGACTGGTGTAAAATCAACAAAGAGCTGTATCATCTAGAAGGAGAAAATCTAGAGGAAGATAAAAGTACCAAATTGAAGAACATGAGAGAAATAAGAGAAAAGCAAGTGGCACAAGGATTGAGTGAGTTTATGAGTAAATTTATTGAAACAATGAAATCACAGAGAGACAATGAAAAAAAGTATTTTCTCAGATGGATGATGAACCTGTTGGATGACTTCACTTCAGAGAAGCTCTGTGGACTTAAGGAGTATGACAAGAAATGGCATGAAGTCTCAGCACTGAAAAAAAAGCCTGAAAAAAGTCTAGATCAACTGCAGCCTGAACAAACAAACCTGGAAAACATCTCAGAAAAAATAAGTTCTTCATTTGGCTTGGAGCACATCCTGAGAGAGTTTGGTC
Organism: Culter alburnus; assembly: GCA_028476615.1. Lineage (NCBI taxonomy): Eukaryota > Metazoa > Chordata > Actinopteri > Cypriniformes > Xenocyprididae > Culter > Culter alburnus. The sequence goes on from JAOTNS010001290.1 coordinate 11,478, forward strand.
AGATCTATGAATCGAGGTCATCTGTGCAGAAGAAAGACAATCTGCAGTTTGACTTCTGTTCTCTCCCAAGTCTTGCAGCAGAGATGATGATCTCTGGATTTCCAATGGAGCTGATGGATGGAGATGCTGCTCATGTTCCTCTCACCTGGGTCACTGCTGTTCTAGATGAACTTGTTAAGAAACTGGGAGACCAGAAAGTCTTTGTACTGTCAGTTTTAGGGATTCAGAGCTCTGGGAAATCCACCATGCTGAATGCCATGTTTGGACTGCAGTTTGCCGTCAGTGCTGGCAGATGCACCAGAGGAGCTTTCATGCAGCTGGTCAAAGTGTCAGAAGAGATGAAAACAGAGCTGAAGTTGACTACATTCTGGTTGTTGATACTGAAGGACTTCGAGCACCAGAACTGGCTGGAAGATCAACACATCGTGACAATGAAATGGCCACATTTGTTGTTGGTCTTGGAAATATGACCCTGATCAACATCTTTGGAGAAAACCCATCTGAGATGCAGGACATTCTTCAGATTGTTGTTCAGGCCTTCATGAGGATGAAGAAGGTCAGACTGAACCCGAGCTGCATGTTTGTGCATCAGAATGTCTCAGATATCACAGCTGGAGAGAAAAACATGGAGGGAAGGAGAAAACTGCAGGAGAAACTGGATGAAATGACAAGAATCGCTGCTAAAGAGGAAGTCTGTGATGCAGAAGGATTCAGGGATGTGATTGTGTTTGATGTACAGAAAGATGTGAAGTATTTTGCTCAGCTCTGGGAGGGCAGCCCACCCATGGCACCACCAAACCCAAACTACTGCGAGAACATTCAAAAAACTGAAGGAAACTATTCTTACACACGCTTCAAAATCAGATGGCATAATGCTGACACACCTAAGAGACCGTGTTAAAGATCTCTGGGAGGCTTTGCTTAATGAACAATTTGTGTTCAGCTTCAAAAATTCCCTGGAAATCGCAACATACAAGAAACTAGAGACTGAATACAGCAAGTGGACCTGGAGCCTTCGGAGTGCCATGCTGGACATTGAAAATAGACAACACATAAAATAGAAAATGAAGCAATTCATGATGTTGAGGAGACTGAACTTCAAACAGAACTAAAGGCAAAAAGTGAAGAAGTGAAAAAGACAATGTCTAATTTCTTTGAGAAAGACAGAGATGCAGCTCTATTGAATCAGTGGAAAGGTTTCTTTGAGATAAAGATCCAACAGCTTCAAGAAAACATTGTGAGAGAAACTAAGAGGAAATTAAATGAGCTTCTTCAGCAGCATCACCTGAAGAGAAAGATGGATGCTGAGAGGATACATCATGAAACACAATCTTGAAAAGAACAAGCAAATGATGAAAATGTCATGAAAAAAGAGTTTGATTCCTTTTGGAAACAACAGACAGCTGAGATCATCAGAGACGCTCCTTTATTTAAAGATATTGACGTATTAGGAGATGTGAAAAAGATCCTCATTCAGACCTATAAAAGTCTCCCTAAAAACTGTATGAAAAAGAGCAGTGAGCACAAAAATATGATCTATTTGACAAGCTATTCAGAATATGTACAGTTGAAGAAAACCTTTGGAGTTGAATATTTATACAAACTAGGTAAAGAGATGATTGGTCTTGTTTTATCTAAAGAGGATGAAGTCCAGATAAGATCCTTTATCAAAGACATTGCTGAACACACAGATAAAATGATTCAGTCATTTAACATTGCAAAGATGGGCTACAACAACAGCTACATTCAACAACTTGTAGATCACATAAAGGCAAGAATAACAAAGCATGAGGAAGGGACAAACGTTAAATATGTGTTCAAGAGTGAATTCTTCATGGATCTGGTACTTTTCATATGTCACAGAGCAAACAAGACATTCACTGATCAACACAAATTGTCCAGGGAAGCCAATGATCCTGTTCTCTATTTTGAGAGAAAGAAAGAAGAGTACTACAGGATTTTCCATAAATACTGTCAAGGAGCATCATCAACTGCTGTTTTTGGTGAATTTGTTTGTAATAAACTTAAAGAGCCCATTCAGCAGAATATCTACAAAAAAACTGCCAGAGATTTAGCAGATGAAATGACAACAAACTGTGAATCACTAAATGGGAACCGATCAAACCTGGAGAAACACATCCTGAGGAGACTGGCAGAAAAAGAGGATTTTGACTCATACATGACCTACATTCACAATCCCAGAGAACAATTCAAGAATTTCATCAGAGAGGAAGTCACTAAAAGATTTAAAGATTGTGTTGTACCCAAGATGGAAAACAGCATTAAACTGCTGCAGCAGAAGATCACAAACGCAGCAGATGAATCCAACAGACATGTTAAAGAGACCAATGGAGATGCTGATTCATGGCTGCTGCATTTCACACAACAGCTCTCTGATGTGCTGGTATTCTCTCTAAATGACCTGACTGGAGTGAATCATAAAGATGTTGAAGTCAGCTTCCTAGAAGATGTGATAAAAGAAGAACTCCTTCTATAATGTCTGACATACACAGTAAATTCAGCAAAGAAACTTTTCCAGTAAAGCTGGAACACACAGACAGACCAGAAGAGCTTCTGATCAATCACTTCTCTCAGTGCTGTTGGGTTCAGTGTCCTTTCTGTGGAGCCATCTGCACAAACACAATAGAAGGCCATACTGGAGATCACAGTGTTTCTTTCCATCGTAATATTGGACTGAATGGATGGAGTTACAGAGGAACAACAAACCTATCTATCAGCATCTGCACATCAGCAGTAGCCAGTGAACGATCTTTCTATCCAGATAGCTCAGATGATACAGTCCTCTGGAAGGAATACACAAGAGCAGGTCCTGAATATGCTTCATGGAGAATCACCCCGGATCTTTCTGAGCTGCCGTACTGGAAGTGGGTAGTGTGCAGATTCCAGAAAGATCTGGAAAAGAAATATGAAAAAACCTTTCAGGAGAGTGGAACGATTCCAGATGAATGGAGAAAATACTCTCAAAAACAAGCTATTGAGAGTCTGGAATATATGTATTTGAAAGAAAATAAAAACCAGGACCAGAAGAAATGAGATGTCCATACTTCTGTGAATGTGGCATATGCTAAATTAAATATAGCATACTGAAATTGCTCAAAAGAAGTAGGCCTAGTTCACAAAATAGATTGAAAATTTTAAAGATATAATCAGCATGTTCTTTTCTACACAGCAGTAACTGATCTATACTTAAAATCACAGATGTTAGAAGAATACCAAATATTACGGTGACTGGGAGGGGACATGTTCAGTTCACTTAGTTTTGTCATGGCCACAACATATAAACTCGTGGGAACGTGATAATAAATCGTGGCCACGAGATGATTTTTTCGAGGTAACGGCATCCTTATGTTGTGGCCACGCGATGTAAAGTCGTGGCCTCGAGATCATATGGTGAGGAAACGACATCTATTTATCATGGCCACGAGTTAAATGTGTCAACAACCTGCGTGACCATAGCAACCTGGAGTTATCGCAAATGGACAATACCATAATAAAATTTTTAATTAAGAATGAAAAATAAAGGTGGAATTAAGGAATGATTATTAACCTATATAAATTCCCGTGAATGAACTTCCTGTAAATTTCCTGTGCGCCTACAGAAATAAAATAAAATCATAAATAAAGCTTTCATAGTTTATATACAAATAATAAACAAAATATTCTTTTAACATAGCCTATTAATAGCAAAACATTTTGAACTTAATTCGAATGCTGTCACAGGCATGAGGGGCTACAAGTGAAAACAGACGCTCATTTAAGTTACTGTAGTCAGAAATAGGCTACAGAAACAATCATAAAGTCAAAACTTTATTGGCATAATCGGGTATTTACAGAATACAAACTTTAAAGGTGCTAAAGAGGATGTTTTGTTTTATACATTTTTGCAATATTACTTGAAACTGTCTTTACTAATGGATAAAAGACTATTTATTAGGTGCACTGAAAGTAATAATATTAATATACATCATCTGTACACGAGGTAGGGCCTTAAAAACATCAGCCAATCATCGCGTAAACGATTGGCCCTCTGGCTTGTCAATCACTGCCGTGACGTTCCTTGTGAGAGACGCGCGCTTACGCACTCCAGTAACTTTCCACACTCCACAGGCGCCACATGCGATGTTTTTGTCCGGAGACAGGAGTAACAACTGCAGATTATGAGTTACCTGCGGTGAGTCCGACATAATGAATCCACTAACACGACACAGCGAATGCCGGTGGTAAACACTCCTGTTCCAATATTCGTGCACGAGTTTTGGGAGGCGTTCCTTTGAAATGAGCGTGAAGGAGGGGGCTGTTCTTACGCATGCGCTCATTTCAAAACTCAGTAACAGTCTTTGGATTCTCAGTCGACGAAAAAATCCTCTCTATCACCTTTAAGTAACATAAAGTACAGAATATTAATTAGATAAAGAAATATGGGAAAAAAAGGGGAAAATAAAGCAAATATGTTAATATGATAATTTCTTAATTCTGTTCTTTTTCTAAATTAAAAAATATTATTATAATTTGTCTATTTGTAATAATTCCAGGTTGCTATGGTCACGCAGGTTGTTTACACATTTAACTCGTGAGAAATAAACGACATAAGGATGTCGTTACCTCGACAAAATCATCTCGTGGCCATGAGTTATCACGTTCCCAAACATGACCCGAACATGTCCCCTCCCGGTCACCGTAAAATATATTTTTATATAATTATTTTCACACTACACTGTCAGAAATAGGGGTACAGTAGGAGTCCATTTCTGTCCCCCAAGGTACAATCTACACTAATGTACCCCATAGGGCTTATTATTGGACCTCAAGGTACATGAGGGTCAAAAAAGTACATATATGTTCCCAAGCATTGGGAATCCTATGCCAAGGGTACAAAAGCTGTACCCTTGAGGGTACAGCCCCAGTGACAAGCCATTGTACCCCTAAAGGTACAATTATGTACTTTATTTTCTGAGAGTGTAGTTTTTCTCCTGTGGATGTATTGCAAAATGTATTGTACTGCTCTACAAATGTCATTTATTCATCATGCAGCAATGAGAAAATGCGTTTCACTATATTAACATGATCAAAAGCATGCAAAGTTGAAAATTTTAAATCATTGTGAGAATCAAAATTGCTTTCTGTTCTCAGGTAAGCAGAAAAGTGCTGGCTGTTTGTATTTCACTTACATACTGTATCATTTCTCCTCCCTGCTTCTTATCTATAGAAACATCCTTGCCTGGTGTTCCTTAAACATTTTTACCTGCTATCTCATGACATTCTTTAATGTATCCTCGGCATTGACTATAATGTACTCTATCTGAACAATAAAGCTCTAAAGAAGCTTGAACACGAACACTGTTTCTTCCTGCACTTGTGCATTCCTGATTGATGTGGCTGAGAATAACCCAACACTCATCAAGAGAGTTCACTTCTGTGGTTCATGTCAGATTACATTCAAACCAAGACTGAACATGAACTGATCCTCAGCCTTTTCAAGCAGACTTGTTAGTGAGCACTGGGTTTGGAAGAATTCATTCACACCAAATAAACTAAAAACAGACTCATATATACACCAAATGCTCTATTGTAAGAAATGCTATGTTCCTAGTTTAAACTATGTATACAAGTATTGATTGATTTTTTTTCCCCTAGATTAAAGGAGGACAAAATATTGCTCTTGATGTAAGAAAAGGCCATTTAAACAAATGCTTGAATGCAGTTTGGAAAGTACCTGCAAGGATTACTATGTTTATAATGCAGAATATAAATAAATGGTTAAAAATATGTATGATGTAGAATATAAACAAACGAGTAAAAATGTATTTAGCTTTATGCTTAATTGATTTAGTTGTAAATCTATTTGTATTTTTATTTTACATGAACTGCTTATTATTAAAGTGTTTGACTGTAATTGCCACCTGTGAGACACTCCTGAAGAACTTTATCCTGTGGATCTGACTGTCCTTATTCTGCCTAAATAATAATATGGTTAGAGGTATAAAATAAAGGGACACACTGCAAAACAATTCACATTCACATTTGTTTGTATAGCACTTTACTGTTCATAACATTTCAAGCTAAATATTTATATATTTAATCTGATATAACTGGAGTTCATGTTATGACATGCATTATGTGAACGTTTGGCTGAAGAGATGTCTTTAATCTTGATTTCACTAGTCCGATTGCTCATATATCTTTAACTACTAAGGTTTAATGTATTTGAGCTTAGATAATTCCCCAGTGGGACTACTAATGCTTGGATTATGGTTGGATTCTATAATTGGTGTTGAGGAGGACGGATGCCAAAACAGCTGATACCAAAGCAAGATGAATGGCTGCTTTGTGATCTTAAAGAGCGTGATTGTAGGATGATAGAAGATCGGTTAAATACACAGGAGCTGAACATTTAGGGCCTTGTAGGTCAGTAGCAGGTAACCAGTGTAGAGATGATAGAATTGGTGTTATATGATCATATTCCTCCTCCCCTGGTAAGAACTCTAGCAGCTGCATTTTGGACTAATTGTAGCTCATTTATTGAGGATGCAGGACAACCAGAAAAAGTAACAAGACAGCAAGCAATCATTGAAATGTTGAGTCAGTGGTCATGTGTCAATGCTGATTGTTAGTTCAAAATCATTTTGCACCCACAAATGATGTTGAAACAATGGTAAGATTTCAACCATACATTGAATCATCATTACAGTATGACTGATTCTACATCACTGCTGTTGAATCAACATTGAAATGGACAAAAAGAATCACTGGTAATATTATTTGATCAATGTTACAATGTGATTATGATTCTAAACCACTTTTGAAACTGAAAATTCAACTGAAATGTAAATGTCATCATTAAACAATTACCATCTGATGTACCAAGTTAATGATAAAACAACATTAATATTTCAACTAAACTTCAATGGACGTCAACACATTCCTGACCATTTAAAAGTTTGGGGGAAAACTTTTAAAATATAAATGAAACCTTTCAATTTAGTTTATGAAACAGTTTGACACAATCAATGAAAAAAAGATAATTATTATTATTTTTTTTTTTTTAAAGTGGGACAAAGGACAAAAGCATTACAATCTTAAGTAAAATTAGTTTCAGAAGTCTGATAACATTATAATTAAAGAGGTCCATGTTTTCATCAGACAGCTGACTCTTTTGCTTTGGGTTCTCTGAAATCTGAAAAAGAAACAATAATGATATACAGTCACAATCAAAAATCTTTGATATGATTCACTTTTTTATTTTTTTAGAATGATTTTTTTTGTTTTGTTTTCCTTGTGCACTAATCTGATTAATATTTTGTGTGTGTAGGTGTGTGTGTGTGTGTGTGTGTGTGTCGAGGCGGGGGGTGAGTGTGTGTGGGTCTGTGGTTGAACAAGTTTCCACTTTCTAAAGAAGTCACAAGTTTCATCAGATTTGAGGAATCCACGTAAACAATCAGCAACAAAACACCAAATATAATCTATATGTCGCCACATCTTTGGACGGAGAAGTTTAATGCAGACGTCTAAGATAAGGAAGATGATGCTCGTTCTAGCGCAGGGGTTCTCAACCTTTTGCAACTCATGGCCCACCAATGACTGTTTAAAAGCATTCCGAGGACCACCTTTCCAAATATGATAGTATGAACAAAGAATAACAGAAAATTCAAAAAGTACAATGGTATACTCCACTGTTAATCTGTTATGCCACTGTAGCAGACTAGGTCAATCAGCTATATAGATGAAAACTGTCCTTGCATAAAAAAAGACTTGGCAGGTTTACTCAGTAACTTTAACCATTTATTCTTGTAACAGGCAGGTAGGACCAATGACTGGTTCAGACACACAAGGGGAACACTCTTTAACAAATTAATTAATAATAACATCCATGCTAAAATACCTGTAACATTCTCTCTATTCATTTACAGAAGATCATTCACCCCCCCAATTTACGTAATTTATGGAATACTATTAGTGATATGAACATGACTGTATATATATATATATATATATATATTACACTGCGTTCCAAATTATTTATGCAAGTGACATATCAGTAGATTTCAGTAGAATAAACATTCAGATTTTAGTTTTTTCAAAATGTTTGTTTGAAAAACTAAATGGAGATTATCGAATTATCATAAGATTTTGTGAGTGATTTAGAGCACAGCAGAACTCGGTCAGATAAAGGCTTATTAATGAAAGTTCCTGTCAAAAATTTAATTGTACTAAAAGGGCAGCTATAAAAAAAGCCAGTGTTGAGCAGCAAACAGGTATTTGAAGCTCCTGGTGTCTCTGGAGTCTCAGAACCTCTCCATGCTGGCTGGCAGTTGTGCGTAAAGATGCATTTTAGCCACCACTAACCAAACCTAACAAAGAGAAACATTTACAATGGGTGTAAAATACATGAAGACTCATTTTTAAATAGTTTTATTCACTGACTAATGCCGTACTACAATGGATGTCTAAACGGATGGATTTCTGGATGGTTGGTGAATGGCCACCACGTTCCAACAAGACTGCAACATCAGCAAGGAGCGTTGGGTTTTTATTATTGTATTATTATTGTAATAATACAATTACAATACCCCCCCCCCCCCCCCCCCCCCCCCCCCCCAACATACACATTCCTGTCCACCCACTTTTAAAACAAATTTACGCCACTGGTATTAGTATTTGCATTAGTTTATATCCACTGGTAGCTTTTATCAATTCGTTATGCAGCAAAGTTGCATAATTAAAACTAGTGTCATGAGAAAGCAAAACTGTATCGTTATGCAGCAGACATATATAAGCAAATCAGAAATGCATTTGATTTCAGTTCTCTTTTATCATCACTGTTATACAATACAAATCTTATTTAAAATCATAATAAGTGTTCTAAATGGAAGCAAATAATGTATACATACATTACAATATGTGTCTAATGTCAATGCTATGGCCTTGTGTGTAATTTTAAAGATGGTCTTTAAGCATGAAATATGAAATGGTAAGACTTTATAATAAGATTCCATCTGTAAGGTTAATAAAAGTATTGTTCATTGTTAATTTCAACATTTCAACATTTTACCTCATTGAACGTTTTCAGAAACTGTATTTTTGCATGATTTGTATTTTTATTGGACTACTGACGACTGCAGGGTTCAGTGAGTGAAGGGTCGCACCATCGTCGAAAGTGTAGCGCCGCACCACGTCTTTAAAATCAGAACACATTGTCTTTGGGGCTGTTCACACAGAACGCGCTTTTCTGCGCTACTTTTTCTTTGTTTTTCTATGTAAACATGCGCTAGAAGGACGTGCAGAACCGTCGCGCTCGCGTCTTGATGCATGACATGGCGTTCTAAAGCCATGAATCAGTTCAGCTAAGTTAAAAAAAGTTTTAAAAAGCGTCTCGAGACCTTGCGGTTTCCCCCATTCCACTGCCCGCGTCTCGCGTTTTTCAAAGCAAAAACGCGTTGTGTACGCACACAGGCAGCACCACTGGGTCTGTCCGCGTTGTCCTGATACTGATACTTATTAGTTGCTTGCTGCTAGACGTGGCGCGTCGTAATGAATTTCACGCGCAGAACAGCACATGTATTCAAATCAAAGCGATGTTAAAGCGATAGTCATCACATTATAAAATGCGGTTATATTTTTTTCCGGCATCACCGGGGCCCTCGCTCAGCCCGGGGCCCTGGGCTTAAGCCCAGGTAAGCCCGTGCATTAATGCGGCCCAGTACATACCGACATAGCCTGACAACATCTCATCTGACCGCAGTTCACTGTTGTTCAACTGAAGCGCCCTCGTAGTCACCCAACACCTTTTCCGCGCTCGTTTGGCTTGCGTCTGGCGCTGAGGCGAACTTGGAATGCGCGTTTGAAAAGTGTCCCGTTTGTTGTGGTCGTAAAGAGACAGTTCTATATAAACGCAGTGTTTTACTCGGCGATGTTTAAAAAACAAAAGATTTTTATTTTTGGTATTTTATATGCTTTGTTGGTGGTTTGAGGAGTAGGCCTAGCACAACACAGGGGGGATTTTTTTATCGGGATTATTTTATAAAAATAATTCAGCAGAGGCAGGGATACATAGACCAGAAGAGGGGAAATCTGCATTTCTTTTCAGAAAATGACCCATTTTTATAGTAACATAATGTTATGGCATTTGAATCGAACAGGGCTGCGTTCAGCCCCGACAAAACGTTGCAAAACGTTTTTTAAACGGAAACGGTGGCGCGTTGAACACCCTGTTGTGATGACGCAAGCGTTGCAACTATGGCAACTGAGAAGGCCATGTGTTCTTTTTGAAGAATTTTCGGAGCCTGATGATATCGATATGTTATTGTAATTGTATTATTACATAATATATATGATATTAAAATTAATATGATAGTTTCTTCCTTACATCTGCTATAATACTATGTCTCGAGAGTATGTATATTAGCTAATAAATACGTGGATCCGCTATTAAAAATAGATTGTCCTGATGGACTAGAGGCAATCTTTTTGTTTAGCATGCAAGAGATTCTGGGTTCGAATCCAACCATGTATGATTTTTTTTTTTCTCTCATTAAAACCAAAGATGTTCGTCAGTGATTGTATATCAAGAGCAGGGACACGTTTATTTGTATTTTGTTTTGTGATTCAACGTAACGAATAGAAAGTCTATGCAACAGTTAAGCGATAGATTGAAGCGCTCGTCCGTGTGAACACTGCGCAGTGTGCACGAGCGCCAAGAGAACACTGTTGCGCCTCTGATAACAGCGACAACGAGCACTCAACATGATTTCAAAAACAACACATCCCAGCGCCAGATCGCCTATTATTAACACACATTGATAATAAACTAGAGGTGTTTCTTTTGTATTAGATATCCGCGAGACGCTGCGAGAGGTTTCAAAAAGTGGTGGGGAAAATATCGACCCTTTCAAAAAGTGGTGGGGACATGTCCCACCCGTCCCACCCGCAAATTACGCCTATGATTATATAATCAGAGGAGTATAGAAAAGTTTATTAAAGTGTAACTTCACAATACAACACCAAAATATATAAGTAAAGTATTTTTATGTTACATTAATACCCAGTGTGCGAGCTGTCTCTTTAATACCGCATGGTTTATATATATCTTGCCGCTGATTGGGCTGACATTTCTGACACGCCCACCAAACAAGAGAAAATGTATCTCAAACCCGTTGCACACATGGTTGCACACCCTTGCGGGTTGCACACCGTTTCCAGGAAACGTGTCGTTCAACCCGGAAAACGTAGCAAAACGTTGCGCACCGGTGTGAGCTTGAACGTGCCCCAGCCCAGATGTTCAATTTGACATTGCGACGTGATTGGTGTTGCGATATTTAAAAATAAATTACCTTTTAGAGTCAACATCAAGTCAACATCTTGACTTGACTGTCACATAATATGTGTTTTGGTCACATAAATTCATAAGAATAATTAGATAATTAGAAAATATCAAGATTTGTCAATTAAAAAAAAATAAATAATAATTTGGGTGTAGTCTAACACTGCTTACGCGGCCCACTAGATGGCGCTCCAAGGCCCACTAGTTGAGAATCACTGTTCTAGCGTGTTTTATGATAAGTCATGTGCTGTTTTATAAAGGATACCGCTTTAATTTGAGTGTGGATCTGCTTTACTCAACACAGTTTATATTTACAATGCAAATATTTTAAAGGCATTGCTGCTGTGAGTGTGACTGCTGTTGTTGATGATGATGATGATGATGTCGAATCGATAACAGTGTCTGAAGGAGCCCTCACCATCTCTATTCATATTAACCCTCATATTATCTTTGGGGTTGTGAGACCCCACGCAATGTTTAACGCCTCTAAAATATGGTTGACATCTTTTTTTTTGCTTCATATTGATGACTTTTCGTCATTTAATGGGGACAACTAGGTAAAACATACATTTTCACGATGACATATTTTCAGTGTCCTGTACACACTATACACATCGGTGATCCTTGGGGTCAGTTTGACCCCAGGCTCATTTATCTGTATAAAACATATTAGAAATATAAATATTTGCACATATTTGTTTTGGATAATACTGAGGTCATTATAAAATGTAATTTTATCATCTACAAACAATTTTCATCTGCTTTAGGGCCCTAACCTATCATAACCCTACCTGAAGTGCGAGAAACACTGTCATCGGGGGGGTCGTCATATATTTTCATGAAAACATAGATGAGGAGAATCCTAATTTTGAGATATCCTGCTCGAATGAGATTCTTAGTGTTTTCTTTATGTTGCTCTCAACCACAAGGGGGTGCATTACCTTTCAAAAATGGCAATTTATATGGCCCCGCCCCCCACTTGAATGATAGGGTAAAGTTTGGTGGTTCTCTGCAGTGGGGCTAGTCTCAGAAACCCTCATTAGATGAACTGCTTGTTAAAAGTTTGCTGCTTTAGTTGTGGTGTTGATCAGATGCATTTTACATACAGTATTTACAAAACGCTTCATTAGCAAAAACAAACAAACAAACAAACAAAAAAAGGACCTGTTTGAGGTAAAAAGTGATCATCTAGAATAATTTCACTAATCACATCAGCACAGGGGAAGTGCAAACAAGTTCTAGTCAGGAGAAGAAGTGCTTCAGTATTGTGTTCTTGCGTCTTCAATGGTTACCTCTAAAGAAAGCATGTTCCCATCATCGCTTTGCAGCAATTCTTTGCATGTGAGGCCATTCTAAAAAAACCATTTACTGGATCATCAAGAACTTCAAGTTGAGAAATTCAACTGCAATGAAGAAGCCTTCAGAACATCCCAGAGTGTCCAGCAAGTGGCAGGACGGTCACCTCCTGAAGAGTCAATCCTGAACCATGTGCAGAGCTCAGTATTGCCAGCAGGTGTGCATCTGTAGGCTCAGTGAGCTCAAGACTTTTGGACAGTGGCTTGGTGAAGAAGGGCAGCAAAGAAGCCACTTTTCTCCAAGAAAAACATCAAGGACAGACTAGAATTCTGCAAGTACAGCAAGGATTGGACAGCAGAAGACTGAAAGAAGTTATTTTTTCTGATGAAGCCCCCATCCGATTGTTTGAGACATCTGGAAAATGATTAGTCCAGGGAAATAAAAAGTGAATGCTACAATGATGAGTTCTGTGTATGCCAACAGTGAAGCATCCTGAGACCACCCATGGGTGGGGCGGTCCCAAGGGAGTGTCAAATTGACGCCAAACCCACTGCATGTTATTACCCTTGATGGCAAATACATTATATTATATTATATTATATTATTATTATTATATATACTGAGGTCATATAAAATGCAATTTTATAATGTTCAAACAACTTTCATCTGCTTCGGGGCCCTAACCTATCATAACCATACCTGTAGTATTACATCATAATAGTGTGGGGGGAGGGGGAATTATAATATAGTATATAATATATATAATAAAACCATTAATATATTAATAAGACATTTTTTGTCCATTTTCTATGCCAGTCATGAAATTTTATGGTGATTTGCACATTTTAGGTATTCCAGATGGGGGGGGGTCAACAGAGGGGGGGTCGGGGTGATGGGGGGTGTTTGTTTTATTTAAAGAGCTATTTGAGTAGTCAATGAAAACATTAAAGTACCTGATGGATAAAAATGTGAAAATAAAATTATATTCTGGAGGTTTTTAATTGCTGGGGTCAAATTGACCCCCACTGTCAAACCGACGTCGCTGGTTTTTGAGGATAATACGAGGGTTAAGAGTAGGACGAACCCTCAGGTTTGGGTTTCTCGTCTCAAAGGCTCCTCACAGCAGCGATAGCACAGATAACTTGTCATGATCGAGTCTGTGAGCGCGAGTGTTTGATTTCTGGAGTCTCATTGATTTGTGATGAAGAAATGTGACGCTGATCCTGATGAAAGTCAGCTTCGGTCAATCGGGCTTTACAAAGTCTGCAAACTCGGAGATACACAGCCGGAAAACAAGATTTACCAAGTTACAGTGTTAGTATGTATTAGAAGCACGTGTCTTGTCTTTGATTTTCTGATGAAATGCATCGTGGTATTGCATCTTCACAATGTCAAAGTCCTCATAATAAAAGGACAGCAGTATAGATTTTTATGCAGTTTTGTGCAGAAGTGCATTCTAAAGCATTTTGGGGCATCTAATGAACTGTATAAAGTATGAAATTGCAATTTAATGAACATTTGTTTACAATGGCAAAGAACCTGCTTTGTTTGTCTCCAGTAAGATGAAACATCTGAACATGCTCTTAAAATGAAGCTTGATATTTGCGCTCATTTAGCTGTAGAAAAACAAAGAAAGTTATGAATGTTACAATGAATGACTGAACTCAAGTGACTTGTGGGTTAAGTTATGATGAATCATGAGAGGTTTGTGTGGATCGTGCCAGAGAGAAATGAGTCAAAGCTAATGTTTTGGTGTTCAGGAAATTACATGCCGCACAGTTTTCACTCCACATGGTATAGTCTACTTCAAAGAGGAAGCCCAAAATAATTGATTTTCTTTTATAGCGTCTTAACCTGCAGGATTTGTACTCCATCTAATTTGTAGTCCTTGTAGTCCTATTTGTAAAAATGTGTTGTCCTTTACAGAGCCTCCACCCTGTGCCTTCAGCCCAGAACAACCATCACCTGCCATCTACAGTAACTCATTCACTGCAGGCGTAACCACATCTGCTCTGGGCATCTCTGTGGGCATCACTGCTGCTATCATTGGTGTCATCTCTTGGTAACACAAGAAGGCAAGTATCGTCATAAAAATAATGAAAACGACACACAACTTTGTTTCTCTCCTTAAGAATATTATTGGATTAGTTTGGAAATTCCAACAATGGAATAGTTTGGATATTTTAAGCCTAAAATAGTTTATGCTTTTGCATTTAAACCATTATTTTCTCTTGATTTGACTGTGCACCAATAATGTGATTATTTCAAATAATCAGAGTAAGAACTTAATCACAGTAAGATGTTTACATGACACAAGCAAACTCTTCAATCACATTTACATGCACTTTTCATTATTCCTCTAAGAGTTGTATTCACAACTAAATAGAGTAAGTGTGTTACTGCACACTGTCAAATGCAAAACACATTTTTATGGTACAGCATTATATTCATGTTGCACAACGTTTTCAATTTTTTTTTGGCACCCCAAAAATGTGATGCATTCTTCATCTCTGAATCTGCACATGACGGCATCTTCCGTGTTCGTCACAAGCACATGCGCACTTTGGCCAGAGTGAAGTAGATGCGATTAAATTGTTTACATACCTGCATACATCACATATTTTACTTTAATTATAGTTACTGCAGTTGAGCTTAATCATATCAATTTCATCAAAGTATTGTTTACATGAGCTGAAGCTTAATCGTCTCATTATGATTCACATTATCAGGGTGCCTGTAAATGTAGTCAGTTATTATAAAGAGTCAGCTATAAGTGATCAAATGGTACTGTAGTTCAACTCTCTGAAGACTGTAACCACTGGGACACTGGTGCTGTTTACTGAGTGATCCGACATGGATCAGCCGGGATATGTAGAAAATCCCAAGTGATTCTGCTGCCTTTGGGTGGCACATACACTCTAAAATATAAAGGTTCATTTAAATATAAGGTTCAATATAAAGAGGACCTACTTTTGTGCCACAGAAGAATCTTTCAGATGAACAATTCTTTAAAGAGACATTTTGTCTTGTGTGTATAGAACATTTTAATAAGAAAACAATGCAAAGGTTCCATGAATGTTAAAGGTTCTTCAATGAACCATAGATGCCAATAATGAAGCTTTATTTTTATTGTGCATTGGCACAACAGGTGTTACTTTTAATGATGTTTTTGTGTTCTTGAACTCCAAGAGACCATAATGTGTTTATGATTTTTTGCTTGTTTTAGCATTATTATTAGGGGTCCAAGCCCTGAAGGTTGTTCACTAGAGGGCGCCAAATGATAAGAAATCCTGAATCCTGAATCATATTCATGGCTATATCGTCCCCTTGGAATTATAAGGTTCTATCTGATATTTTTTTTCAAAATTGAGTTATTAACATATTCTTATTCTGTGACAAATTATTTACATTTTGTGATGTTTTTTAAATTTATAAAACAAAAAGGTTCTATCTACAAAGTCGAATGGAATGCAAAAACTTTGAAGCTCAATATCTCAAAACCGCTCAGAATGCAAATAGAACCTTATAATTCCAAGATGATGAAAGAACTACTACTTTTAGGACCATGACAATATCTGCTGTATATGTATGCAAAATTCTTGTAGATCATTAAATGTTAACATTTTTATTTCCTTTTTATTAACAAATTTTTCAAGTTGCCATACATGATTATATTTTGTAGTATGATTAAAGGTGCCCTAGAATTAAATATTTAATTTACCTCGGCATAGTTAAATAACAAGAGTTCAGTACATGGAAATGACATACATTGAGTTTCAAACTCCATTGTTTCCTCCTTCTGTTACGGTACACAGGAGGCAGACACAGATGTAAACAGGTAACTTGACGTTTATTGACACCAGTAGAGCAAGGAGCATGAAACAGGTAAGTAGAGATGAATCAATGGATGTTTAGAAGATAGATATGGAGATAGTTACTGTCCTTTTACTTTAAGATGCGGAGATCTGTGAACACGCTGGAGCTTGGAGATCGCTGGAGATGACTGGAGCTGACTGGAGCACTCACACACAGTAGACGAGGTACACAAGGGAAGGAGGCACGCTGGAGACAGGTAAGTATGTAGCGGGGAGTCCTTGAGGTAAGCATAAACATGAGTAGATGCGAACGAGACCGGACATGGAGTGCTGTGTGTGTGTGCTCTTTATGGTGCTGCTGATGAGTGCGTTGATGAGGTGCAGGTGGCGGTGATCAGTACTCAGGAGATGGTGTGCGCTGTGACTGGTGGATGTTGGAACCTGATGTGTCTGTGACAGTACCCCCCCCTCCACGGCCCGCTCCTGAGGGCCGAGGACCCCGACGCCGTGGTGGTCGTCCTCTTCCCCGCGGTGCCAGTCTATCCGGGTGGCTGTCGTGGAAAGTTTGGAGTAAGTTGGGATCAAGGATGTCGTTTCTTGGGACCCATGAGCGTTCCTCGGGGCCGTATCCTTCCCAGTCGACTAGGTATTCCAGCTGACCACCACGACGCCGGGAGTCCAAGATCTCATGAACCTCGTATGCTGCGCCGTCTTCCAGGATGAGTGGAAGGGGGGTTCGGCGGGAGTCACGTCAGGTCCTGTGGAGAGAGCAGAAGGGTGGTAAGGTTTGAGGAGTGATACGTGGAATGTGGAGTGAATACGATACCCTTGTGGTAGCTGAAGTTGGTAAGTGACTGGGTTGACCTGCTTGATGATGGGAAATGGGCCAATGAACCTGGGACTCAGCTTTTTGCAGGGCAGACACAGTCTGATGTCCCGAGTAGACAGCCATACCTTCTGTCCGGGCTGGAAGACAGGAGTGTTGGAGCGCCGAAGGTCCGCTGTCATTCTGCGTCTGCGCAGGGCTCGCTGCAGCTGGTGGTGAGCTGAGTGCCAGACCCTCTCGCTCTCTCGGAACCAGTAATCCACTGCCGGAACGTTGGAGGGTTCCCCGGTCCAGAGGAACAGTGGGGGTTGGTAGCCGAGTACGCACTGGAATGGTGTGAGTCCTGTAGTCGACTGCCGGAGAGAGTTCTCGGCGTACTTGGCCCAACCCAGGAACTGGTTCCAAGAGACCTGGTGGTCATGACAGAAGGTACGGAGGAAGCGGAAGATCTCCTGGACCTTCCTTTCCGTCTGCCCGTTCGACTGCGGATGGTATCCCAAGGTTAGGCTGACGGCCACACCTAGGAGGGAGTGAAATGCTTTCCATACTCTGGAGATGAACTGGGGTCCTCTCTCTGATACAATGTCCTCTGGTATTCCGAAATACCTGAACACGTGGTTGAAGAGCATCTCTGCGGTCTCCGTGGCAGTGGGTAATCCTCGTAGTGGAATGAGACGACAAGATTTGGAGAAACGGTCTATGATGATTAGGATGCAGGTATTTCCATCAGAGACGGGGAGGTCAGTTATGAAGTCCACTCCTAGGTATGACCATGGTCGGTTGGGAACGGGCAGAGGAAGGAGTTTCCCAGCTGGCAGATGACGAGGACTCTTGGAGATGGCGCACTCCCTACAGCCCTGCACGTACCTTCTGACATCAGCTGCCATCCCTGGCCACCAGAAGCGTTCTTTCAGCAACGAGAGAGGGTTTCATTGACCCGGGGGACCAGTGAACGTGTGAGCGGAGTGGATGGTTTGAGTGCGTCGTGTCCGGGTGATGTAGAGCAAGCCAGGTTTCAGGACAGACCGTTTGTGGAGGCTGGAGAGGGAGGGTCTCTCACAAGTGATGGGACTTACAATGAGTGAGCTCGGGATGATTGGCTCGGGTTCTTCAGTCTTTTCTTCGGGAGCATGGAGACGGGAGAGAGCGTCAGCTTTGATGTTTTTCGAGCCTGTTCGGTAGGAGATGGTGTAGTTGAATCGGGAGAAGAACATGGCCCATCAGGCTTGTCTAGGGTTTAACCTTTTGGCGGAACGAAGATACTCCAGGTTTTTGTGGTCTGTTAGAACCAGGAATGCATGTTTGGCTCATTCCAACCAATGCCTCCACTCTTCCAAGGCAAGCTTCACTGCGAGGAGTTCCCTGTCACCGATGGAGTAGTTGACTTCCGCCGGGCTGAGCTTGCGGGAGAAGAAGGCGCATGGGTGGAGTCTACTTGGCGTCCCCTGTTGCTGCGACAACACCGCTCCCACTCTGGTGGTAGAGGCGTCCACCTCTACGATGAAGGGCTGTTCTGGATCGGGGTGAACGAGTAAGGGAGCGGTGGTGAAGGCTTCCTTGAGGCGATTAAAGGCGTTGGTGGCTTCGGGGATTCCAGGACAGAGACTTGGGCTTATTTCGGAGAAGGCTGGTTAGTGGATGGGTGATGGAACTGTAGTTTTTGATGAATCGACGGTAGAAATTTGAGAATCCAAGGAAGCGTTGCAGCTCTTTTATGGTAGTGGGTTCTGGCCAGTTGGTGATGGATTCCACCTTCCTCTCGTCCATCCGGATGCCACTGTGATCAATGATGTATCCAAGGAATGAGACGGTGGGTTGATGGAATGAACACTTTTCTGCTTTGAGGAATAGGTGGAACTGGCGAAGACGGGTGAGGACCTCCGCAACGTGTCGGCGATGTTCGGCCTGGCTCCGGGAGTAGATGAGTATGTCGTCGATGTAGACTAGGACGAAGCGATTGAGAAACTCCCGGAGCACCTCGTGTATGAAGTCCTGGAATACGGAGGGGGCATTGACCAGGCCATACGGCATAACAAGGTACTCATAGTGTCCAGTAGGTATAATGAAGGCGGTCTTCCACTCGTCCCCCTCACGTATCCGGATGAGGTTGTACGCGCTGCGGAGGTCCAGCTTCGTGAACACAGTGGCACCACGGAGATGTTCCAGGGCCGCTGGGATGAGAGGAAGGGGATATCTGAACTTGACAGTGATCTTATTGAGAGAGCGATAGTCTATACATGGCCGCAAGCCTCCGTCCTTTTTAGCCACAAAGAAGAAACTGGAAGCAGCAGGGGAAGTAGACGGCCGGATGTATCCTTGAGCAAGGGCCTCCTTGATGTAATCCTCCATGGCCTTCTCCTCCGGGATGGATAGTGGGTATATCTTACCCTTCGGCACTGGTTCACCCGGAAGCAGGTCAATGGCACAGTCCCATGGCCGGTGTGGAGGCAGCTTGGAAGCCCTCTGCGGGCAGAAGACATCACTGAAGGGGGCCGTAACACTTAGGGATGTTGATGGATCGTTGTTCAACTGGACTCTCGATGGATGTTGTGCAGAGGGAGAGATTAGAAGATGGAGAAGATGGCACAGGAAGTTCAGTCAGACAGCGAGAGAAACAGGTGTCGCCCCACTTTTCGCCCGTCTTCCAGGAGATGGTCGGATTGTGCTGCTCCAACCAGGGGTGCCCCAGAACCACGTCAGCGGTGGAATCCTCCAGAACCAGCAGATGTAATTCCTCTTGATGTAATAAGCCAACTTGAAGCTTGAGGGGTCCTGCGACGGTACGGACGTGCTTATGGCTGAGAGGCTTGCCTGTTATTGAGTTGATCTGGTAGATCGTCGGAGACGGAGAGGTCTTGAGACGTAGCTGCCGGCAGAGGGCACCGGAGACGAAGTTGCCGGCTGACCCTGAGTCGAGAAGCGTGACCACTGTAAGGGAAACATCAGCGGCAGTAAGATTGACGACAGTGGTGAGTGGTTTCATTTTCTGAGTAGAAGGGATGATGGCACTCACCATGGGTCGAGGAGGTCGTGTGGGGCACGCAGCAATCGCATGCCCAGGAGCGCCACAATATAAACATAGGTTCAGGGTCAGCCGACGATGGCGCTCAGCAGGAGATAAACATGAGTTTTCAATATCCATAGGCTCGTTGGCTGGTTCTGGAGAGCTGACGGGTTCGGACCGGCAGAGGAGCGTGTTGGAGAGTGACTGGTCCTGGTGCTCTTGGAGGCATGCCTGCATACGAGTGGCACAGCGGATTGATAGCTGGATGAACTTCTCGAGGCCGATGGAATCCTCGTATGCAGCCATACCCGGGGTTCCAATCCTTGACGAAATGTGGTAATTAGAGCTTGTTCGTTCCATCCGCTAACTGCAGCAAGCGTCCTGAATTGCAAAGCATAGTCGTAAATAGACATTGATCCCTGTTTCAAATTATAGAGTTTCTCACCAGCTGACGAATCTGCGATCGGTTTCCCGAACACCTCCCGGAAGTGGGAAATAAACGCAGGATAGGACTGCGTCACTGCACCACGTTGTGACCAGATAGAATCGGCCCACTTCAATGCTTTGCCGTTTAACTGAGAGATGAGAAAGGCGATCTTGGAAGTATCGTTCGGGTACAGGTGCGGCTGCATCTCCAGGACCAGTTCGCACTGCAGCAGGAATCCGCTGCAGTCCTCCGCCGATCCTGAGTAGGGCGCCGGTTTGGCCATGGGACTGGCGTACGGCGGCAGTGAAGGAGATCCTGTGGTGCTGGCTGCGGTGTTCGCTGGTGCAGGTGAGGGAGAAGTGACTGGAGATGGTGGCAGTGGATTGGTGGTGAGGGGTTCGCCGAAGCGCATCCACCAGGGCCTGAAAGGGATCCGGTTGGCTCATACTGGGTCTGCGGTGTTGGTCTGGTCTTCTGTTACGGTACACAGGAGGCAGACACAGATGTAAACAGGTAACTTGACGTTTATTGACACCAGTAGAGCAAGGAGCATGAAACAGGTAAGTAGAGATGAATCAATGGATGCTTAGAAGATAAATATAGAGATAGTTACTGTCCTTTTACTTTAAGATGCGGAGATCTGTGAACACGCTGGAGCTTGGAGATCGCTGGAGATGACTGGAGCTGACTGGAGCTGACTGGAGCACTCACACACAGTAGACGAGGTACACAAGGGAAGGAGGCACGCTGGAGACAGGTAAGTATGTAGCGGGGAGTCCTTGAGGTAAGCATAAACATGAGTAGATGCGAACGAGACCGGACATGGAGTGCTGTGTGTGTGTGCTCTTTATGGTGCTGCTGATGAGTGCGGTGATGAGGTGCCGGTGGCGGTGATCAGTACTCAGGAGATGGTGTGCGCTGTGATTGGTTAATGTTGGAACCTGACGTGTCTGTGACACCTTCTTATATAAATCTCATTTGTTTAAAAGACCTCCGAAGAACAGGCGAATCTCAACATAACACCGACTGTTACGTAACAGTCGGGGTGTACGCTCCCAATATTTGCATATGCCAGCCCATGTTCCCAACATTATGAAAGGCATTAGACAAGGGCAGCCAGTATTAACGTCTGGATCTGCACAGCTGAATCAACAGACTAGGTAAGCAAGCAAGAACAATAGCGAAAAATGGCAGATGGAGCAATAATAACTGACATGATTCATGATAACATGATATTTTTAGTGATATTTGTAAATTGTCTTTCTAAATGTTTCGTTAGCATGTTGCTAATGTACTGTTAAATGTGGTTAAAGTTACCATCGTTTCTTACTGTATTCACGGAGACAAGAGCCGTCGCTATTTTCATTTTTAAACACTTGCAGTCTGTATAATTCATAAACACAACTTCATTCTTTATAAATCTCTCCAACAGTGTGTAATGCTAGCTTTAGCCCGTTAGCCACACATAGGCTACTATCAAACTCATTCAGAATCAAATGTAAACATCCAAATAAATAAATACTCACATGATCCGATGTATGCATGCAGCATGCATGACGAACATCTTGTAAAGATCCATTTTGAGGGTTATATTAACTGTGTGAACTGTGTTTATGCTGTTTAAGTCAAGCGCAAGCTCTTAGGGTGTGGAGCACGAGATTTAAAGGGGCCGCACACCCTAAATCGGCTCATTTATAATGATGCCCCAAAATAGGCAGTTAAAAAAATGAATTATTTTGAATTAGTATTTTGAGCTGAAACTTCACAGACACATTTAGGGGACACCTTAGACTTATATTACATCTTTTAAAAAGAAGTTCTAGGGCACCTTTAAAGCAATAGCAATATTATTTGTCTCTTTTAATATATTGTATAGAATAGTATTTCAGTAAAAGCACACTTTTTTGCACATAAATGAGTTACTTCTTTCTAATTATTTCTAAGCTTTTAATACAGACACTGTAACACATTCTCTTGTAACTTATTTAGAAAAAAATGACATTGCAATTGTTAATCTCTATAGACTGATGTGATTCCGATTCTGAGATTCAAGGCAGTTATATCATCACCCACACAAGCTTTTAGTTTTGCACCAAGATAATTGATAAAAGAGTAGCATTATAACATTATTGTATTATCCATATTCATTAGAAGCATTGTTTGTATGTTATATTTTATGATTTTTTTATTTGAGATGTGGGGAATTTGGAGGCCAGAGCAACACATTGAACTCTTCATCATGTTCTTCAAACCATGTAAGGTGTATTATCCTGCTGAAAAAGACACCACTGTCATGAAGGGGTTTCCTAACAGAACATTGCCCAGAGCTTCATGATCACACTCCCTACACTGGCTTGTCATCGTCCCACAGTGCTTCATGTGGAATGACATGAGGGTGAGTAATTAATGACAGAAGTTTCATTTTTGGTGAACTAACCTTTTAAGAACAATCTGGTTTCTAAAATGGCATATGGACTCAGTCCTAGTCACACCCTTGGGGCAAAGTACACAACAGTAGTAAAACAGTAATAGCACATACTAAATAGAACTAAATAGAGTAGGCGTGTTACTGCTCACTGTTTTGTCAAATGCAAAACACATTTTTATGGTATACGGCATTATATTCATGTTGCATAACATTGTCAACATGAACTCATTTTCTTTAGCACCCCAAATGTGGTGCTTTCTTCATCTCTGATGAATCTGCACATGACGGCATCATCCGTGTTCATGACAAACACATGCGCACTTTGGCCAGAGTGAAGTAGATGCGATTAAATTGTTTACATACCTGCATACATCACATAATTTACTTTAATTATGGTTACTACAATAGAGCTTCAATTTGATCAAAGTATTGTGTTTACATGAGGTGAAGCTTAATCGTCTCATTATGATTCACATTATGAGGGTGCCTGTTAATGCAGTCAGTTATAAAGAGTCAGATATAAGTGATCTAATGGTACTAGTTCAACTCTCTGAAGACTGTAACCACTGGGACACTGGTGCTTTTTACTGAGTGATCAGACATGTTTATTAAATCCGACATGATTATTAAAATCTGGTTTCTAAAATGTCATATCAGTCCTAGTCACACCCTTGGGGCAAAGTACACAACAGTAGTAAAACAGTAATAGGACATACTCGACACACAGACAAGTGTGTTGGTCTCTTCTCCATCTTCTGTCTGCTAAACTTTCTCTTTTGATACTTAAATGAGACGAATATATAATGGCGTTCAGTTCAGGTAAGAATCTAATTTGACCAAATAGTTGAATAACAAGCTATAAAGTTTCTTAAAAGTCTAAACTTATTGTCGTTTAGTGTCAGTGCCAGGATTAATTACCCATGAGTAATTTCAGAGAGAGTAAACACTGTCAATTTACCCTAGGAACTGCAAAAAAAAATGGTTGTGTTTGATCGATGCTGTCTGATGATGGTTCACTGCTTTTAGACATGCATATTTTGTGTTTCTTTAAAAATCATGTCAATATTAAGCAAGGCGTGTGGTAAATGTGTTATAGTTCTTATACCAATAGGGCAAAGTTCATCACCATGCAAATATGATTCCTTGCCATACAACAAAGTCGGTTGTTTTTATTTATAGTTTATATAAAGTTGTCCTGATAGTATGATCTTGTTGATGTATTTCCAGCAAAATATTTCCTCATTTTTTAAAGTCAGTTATAGCTATACTTTTTTTAATAAGATATTGGTAAATAATGTAGGAAAATTTACATTTTGTCATTCAGTGCCCATATTATTTTCTACCATCTAATTTTGATACACAAAAAAAAAAAAAAAAAAAAAGGTTTACTGTCATGCTCCAAAAAGGACTAAGAAGCACCATGAAAGTAAATCATACAGCTGGTGTTTTGGAAGGGACATGTTAAAATCAGCTATTTATTTTTCCACTATATTTTTGCCTATAGTGTAGAAAGTGCATTAACATGGAAGATATTTCTGTTATCACTTTATAATATCTCAGTATTTTGTAGAATGTAAGGATATTTGTCTGAATCAGTTATCTCTCTGATCAGAGAACATGGTCATAGATAAAGTAATAAAGCTTTTATGAAATGGCTATAAAGAAAATATCTAAGCACCTGAAGCAGATACAAGAATACGTACAAGGTACAGTTTGATTAGATGTTCCTGGTTTCAATATGGCACAGCAGATTATATTCCAATATTTAACAATATCCTTGGGGTGTGCTGAGGTAGCAAGGATTTGTTGACATGGCTGCTCAAAGTATAAATCATACCTAGCTTCAAAAAGCATTCTGAATTGTGTTTTGTACAACAAACATTTTAAACAGGTATCAGATATTATTTAAGTAAAGGGTAAAGTGTAGGGTTAAGTATAGGGTAAAATTTTTTATCATGCAAATACCTGTAACATTTACATTAATGCATTGAACTGATACTTTTATCCAAAGTGACTTGCATTGCTTTCAAGCCAGGTATACATTTTATCAGTTCATGCACTGGGGCTCAGACCCAAGTATTTTAAACACTTTTGAGCTAAGGTAACAAAAAAAAAGTGTTAAAAAGACCATGCAGAATATAAACATGCAAAAATGCAAAATAACATGCATAAATTATGATAGAAATTATATGATATTGACAAAGAAAGATCAAATGGATGATTCAATGCCACATACTATATCATATAATAGAGTAGTTATATCTGGTGTGGTCAGGTTAAGTAAAACAAAAGGGCAGAAAATACAAAAATAATCTTGATCATTTTTATTTTTTAAAATAATGGATGTCATAATGCAGTTAATCACCAACCTTTATGTTGTTTTATTTGCAGAGAGCAGTATCTGGGAAAGACCACGCAGTGACCACCCTAAAAGTAAGCAAAACATAGTGTAGATGTAAATAATATAGCAAATAATGAAAATTTGTCTTTACTCATCTCTATGTAATTCAATACTGATTTTTTTAACCTCGAAATAGACATAGATAAAGCAAAAACCGGTAACACTTTATTTTAATCGTCCCTTTTGAACATTCTGTTGACTATAAGTAAATTTGCAAACTACATGTTAACTAACTCTCATTAGAGTATTGGTAGATTGCCTGCTTAATATCTGCTAACTCTTCATTGTGATGGTCCCCAACAGACATTTTACTCATTGTAAGTAACTTTGCAAGTACATGTCATCTTATTCTAACCCAAATCCTACAAGTCTACTACTAACACTCTTAATGAGAGTTGAAAGACATGTAGGTGCAACATTACTAATGGTCAACAGAATGTGCTAAAAGGACCATCAAAATGAAGATAATTCCAAAAACTAAATTAATTGTGTGTGTGTGTGTGTGTGTGTGTGTATTTTATTTGCAGTTATAAAGCGGCACAGTCCATCTGGTGACCGGCCTAACAGTAAGTTAACATTTTATCTCTCAATTAATATTAGTCATGCTGTAAACTAGTATGAAGTCAAGAAGTCAAATTCTTTTCTAAATCAGATAACATATCAAAACATACTTGCACACTGATATTTCCCCCATCAGTTCCACATGCCTCTCGGTCACATCCTCTCTGCTAAACTGGAAATATAAAAACAGTGAACATCAAATAAATATTATAAAGTGGATTATACAATAAGTTAGTCCATAGAACATATTTCATATGCATGTTTTGAAGGCTGCTCCAGATGCATTGTACATCCCATGCCATTTATTTGTGTTTATTACATTTTGTTCCATCTGCGCTTATTACCATTATTATATTATTTCATTTATCAATACAGAATTGTGAACAGATTTTCCCCCTCTCATCCATAATGTGTGCGAATTCTAACATACATTTAAATCTGGTTCACAATGTTCTGTTCTAACATACATTTAAATCAGCACAGAACCTGTCTGAACATTGTTACAGTGAAGACAGTTTTACTGTTATTTATGTTCTGTGTTCCAGTGAGTGATTTGAGGATTGTTCTGCTGGGGAAGAATATAACAGAAAACAACAGAGTGGGAAACTTCATCTTTGGAGGAACTGTGTTTGAGAGTGAAGCACCTGCCGATGTAGAGGTGCACTTTGTGAAAGCCAATGGAAAACTGAAGGACAGAGACGTCACAGTCATCAACACTCCTCACCTGCTGAGGTCAAATCTGTCAATCACTCAGATCACACAGGGAGTGAAAGAGTGTGTGAATCTGTCTGCTCCTGGACCTCATGTGATCATACTTGTGCTGCAGCAGAACGACTTCAGTGAGAATGACAGAAATAGAATGAAATATGTGCTGAATGAATTCAGTGAAGAGGCTCTTAAACACACTATAGTGTTGACTGATGAGAGAGAGATACACAATAACTCTATACATCAATTAATAAAGGAATGTGGAGGTGGACATCTTCAGTTTGATGGACTAATATTGCACTCTGAGATTCTCAAAAGAAAAGAGAAGATACTTAAGGAAGAAGAGGTTCCATTTCTTATATGTGACTTTTATGAGGAAGCAGTAGAAGGAACATCAGTGGATGAAGATCAGAGCAGATCTGGAGGTTCAGTCACAGCAGAAGATCATTTTGATCACAAGCCTGATGGAAAAATCAAAGACTGCAACAAAAGAGAAAAAGAAAGTTGTTGTCCGAAGGAACATCTTGTGTAAGTTTTGCTAGTTGTTTGCATCTGTCTTCTAAGAAAAGATTCATAGTGTTTGTAGACCAAAGACAAAAGTGCACACAATACTACTACTACTACTAATAATAATAATGTAATAAAAATAATAAAAGTTACTATAATAAAATGTTTATTTTACAGTGACAGAGGGTATCTATTCTTTGCCAAAGCTTAATGTGGTTCTGTGTGGGAGTGACAGAACATTAAAATCCTCCATATCAAACCTCATCCTGGACCAGAGAGACAGAAGATCAGAGCTCAGCTCAGAGTGTGTGAAGCTGGAAGGAGAAGTTCATGGACGTCTGATCACTCTGGTGGAGCTTCAGCTCTGACTCGACTCTCACAGAAGGAAGTGATGCGTCAGACTCTCCGCTGTGTGTCTCTCTGTGATCCTGGAGTTCATGTTTTCCTCCTCATTATTCCTGATGGTCCACTTACTGATGAAGACAAAACAGAAACAGAGGAGATCCAGAAAATATTCAGCTCAAAGATCAACAACCACATCATGGTCCTCATCATTCAGAGCACGAGACAGAAGAACTGAATGAAGCAATGAAGACTTTCATTGAGAGTTTTGGGGGAAAATATCATTTCTTTGAACCAAACACACGAGTGTCAATGTTGGTGACAAAACTGGAGCAGATGGTGGAAGAAAATAGAGGCTGTTACTCCACAGAAACATTTTTGGATGCACAAATGAAGAAAATTGAAGAAATGAAGAAAAAAATAATCTCATTGGAGAAACAGATTCAGAAACAAGGTAATGATCAGAAAATGTGCATCTCTCACTCACACCCACTTTGTGTTTGAAGACAAGTGTAACTTTTTTTTGAGCAGATTTAAGATACGATAAAATGTCTCAGGTTATGACTGGTTCCCTGAGAAGGGAACAAGCCGCTGCGTCTGATGATGACACTATGGGTAACGCAGTGTTGGGTCCTTGCATAGGCATGTAACGAGGCGGGACTCAGGCAGAGATCCATTTGCAAGCTTTATTTAAAAGTTAGCGTGGTCGTACAGGCAGAGTCAAAGCAGGGCAAACAGGAACAGCAAGAGCTAGGCAGAATCGTGGTCAAGATACAGGCAGTAAATCAGGGCAGGCAGATATCGTTCACAGTCCAGATAACAATAAACAGTCCAAAGGCAGAAGGCAGAGAATCATAAACCGGAAACAGGCAGGATCAATAACAGACAGGCAGGCAGACAGGATACAAACGCTCAGAATTGTCACAGGAGTAAACAAGACCTCGCAAAGAGGTAGTGTGTGTGTGTGAGTCCTTTATAGTCCAGGTAAAGTGCTAAGCTGTATGTGGCAACAGGTGATTGGTGTGGAGTGAGCATGTGACTGGCAGGGAGGATTATGGGAAATGTAGTCCGGAACTGACAGGATTCATGACAAGGCAATATATGCAGCCGCCTAGGGCTGCAACGTGCTGAGAAGTGTTAATTTTGGCAGCCATTTTTGATTTAGTCTTAGTCTTTATCTGCAGACGAAATTGCTCTTTAGTCTTAGTCACATTTTTGTCATTTTTGTCTTTCATATTTTAGTTGACAAAAAGTCATCGCAGTCTAGTTTTAGTCTAGTTTTAATCGACAAAAAGTCATTGCATTTTTGTCAAGTCTTAGTCATTACTTTTAGTCAAACCACAGTTACCAACATTAATTTTGATAGCTATTTTATATGTAGTCTTTAGACAAAATAATTGTTATAATTTTTCTCTTTAGACCATTCATTTAAGCTCATAAAATATTTGAATCAAGGTCAAAGGCTGTATTGACATTGCACTCTTAGCAGTAGCACTTGTGCATTTCTACATACCCCTTTTCAGTGGTTCTCAAACTTTTTAGAGTGTCGTACCCCCTGAAGGATTTACCATCCTTCTGTGTACCCTCACATATCCACACAGACTGCAGTTACACCAACCAGCTCTGTAACAAGTCACTAGACAGTTTAAGACATTACATTTTTAAAGCACATAATACAAGACACTTTTGTTGTAAAATCTAAAGTACTACTTTATTGAATATTCTAACACAAACTTATCTTACACACACACACACACACACACACACAAACATTCAGACATGTTGCAGAAAGAAAGGGCATGAGAGAGAAAGAGTTTTAAGAGAGAGAATGAAATGATGAGCATGATTTCTAGCAAAGTATGCACTTCAAAAGACCTGAACGAACCATGAATCATTAATTTGACATTATAGGGTTAGCAGAACTCAGGGGGCCGTTCTGCTAACCCTGCCACCCAGTGTACTTCAGGGCGCAACGGTCTCCACTTGATTCGGCTGTTCCTTGCCGGTTTGCTGCTTCAGGGATCCGAGTTAAGTGCTCAAAAAAAAACAAAAAAAAACACCAAAGGCCAGTCTTGAGAGACTGGTTCCCTTAGTAAATTTTATGGCAGAATGGAAACTTCTCCCAAATATTTCAAAATGGGTGCTGCTAACAATAAAAAAGGGTTACAAATTCGGGTCTCACCCACCCCAGTTAATTGGGGTCCTTCCCACAGTGGTAGCCCCTGAGCAGTCTCTGGTAATGGAACAGGAGGTTTATGACGCTCTTGCAAAAAGGAGCTATAGAAGTGGTTCTCCTCCCAGCAAGCTGTCAGGGTTTTACAACCAGTGCTTCATTGTTCCAAAGAAGGATGGAGGGTTATCCCACAGATCAGGTCCGAGGACTGGTTTGTTGCGATAGACCTGAAAGATGCTTACTTTCATGTATCCATCCATCCTCAACACAGGAAGTTCCTCAGGTTTGCTTTCAGAGGCAAAGCTCACCTGTACAGGGTTCTTCCCTTCGGCCTATCACCCCGCACATTTACGAAGTGCGTGGATGCAGCTCTGGCTCCACTGAGACTCCAGGGCATCCGCGTACTGAACTATATCGACGATTGGTTGATTATAACTCAAACAGAACATCTGGCAGTTCAACATTGAGATGTTGTTCTGTCACACATGAAGAGGCTTGTGCTGAGGCTCAATGCCAAGAAAAATGTGCTGGTTCCGGCTCAAATTACCAACTACTTAGGGGTAGTTTGGGACTCCACCATGATGCAGGCACATCTGTCTCCTGCTCGTGTGAGTTCCATTCTCAATGCATGGGGTGAAACTAGGCAAGTCACTCACTGTGAAACAGTTTCAAAGACTGTTGGGTCTCATGGCAGCTGTGTCCAACGGGATACCTTTTTGGCCTGCTGCACATGAGACCCTTGTAGTGGTGGCTCAGGACCAAGGGGTTTTCTCCAAGGAGAAATCCTTTTCGCACGATCAAAGTCACGCGGCGATGCCTTCGTGCTTTGGTTGTGTGGAAAAAGCCTTGGTTCCTGTCTCAAGTACCTGTGGTTCCTTGTCGTTGCATAATGCTTACGACGGATGCTTCCCTCACGGGCTGGGAGGCGAACATGAGTGGTCGCTCAGCTCAGGGTCTCTGGGAGGACCATCAGAGTTCCTGGCACATAAATTGGCTGGAAATGATGGCAGTATTTCTTGCAGTAAAATACTTCCTCCTAGACCTGAGGGCCCATCACATGTTGGTCTGCACGGACAACATGTCGGTGGTCTCATATTAACCATCGGGGGGTCTGCGGTCTCGCCAACTATGCATTTGGCCCATTGGATCCTCCTGTGGGCCCATGGGAAGCTCCTCTCACTGAGAACAGTTTACATCCCAGGGCATCAAAATGTGGGAGCAGACGCCCTGTCGAGGCAGGGGCAGAGGCCCGGGGAATGGAGACTCCACCCCGAGGTGGTGGAGCTCACTTTGGGAAACTTTGGTCGAGCGGAAGTCAACCTATTTGCTTCAGGGGGAATCATCCCAGTGTCCACTGTGCTTCTCCCTATCTCATCCAGCACCATTGGGTCTGGATGCCATGGTACAGACGTGGCTGAGGCATTTGCATTTGCATTTGCATTTGCGTCTGTATGCATTTTCCCGTTCGCTCTGCTCCCAGGAATTTTGGAGAAAGTACGCCAGGAAGGGGTCAGTCTAATATTGATAGCCCCCTACTGGCCAACCAAAATTTGGTTCTCAGACCTAGTGTCACTTCTAGATGGCTCCCTGATGGAGCTTCCTCTCAGGCAGGACCTCCGGTCTCAAGCGGGCGGCATGATAATTCATCCACGCCCAGAACTACGGAGACTGTGGGCCTGGCCTCTGAGGGGGCCAGGCTCATAGATGCTGGTCTCCCAACTGAGGTTGTGGAGACCATACTCCACTCCAGACCTCCCTCCATGAGGAAGTTGTATGTGTATAAATGAAAACTTTTCTACTTTTTCTACTTGGTGTAGACAAAGCAATGTGGACCCTGTCCACTCTTCTATTAGCCTTGTGCTTCAATTTCTCCAAGACAAGTTCTCGGATGGTTTATCCCCTTCAACCTTGAAGGTTTATATTGCGTCCATTTCGACCATGCTCCTCTGGGGGATTCCTTGGTAGGTCGAGACCCCCGTGGTACTCTGAGGCTGAGGCCTTCAGTAGGTACAAGGACTCCAGTCTGGGACTTGGCCGTGGTATTAGAAGGGTTAGCTGAGGCTCCCTTCGAACCACTAGAGGAAGTTTCAGAGAAACTCATCACCCTAAAGACCATATTTCTACTGGCTATTTCATCTCTTAAAAGAATAGGAGATCTTCAAGCACTTTCAGTTGCTCCTATGTGTTTGGAATTCGCACCTGGAATGGTCAAAACCAAACAGTGATGGCTTGACATAGCTTGATTCTGCTACAGCTAAAAGAATAGACACAATATGAGTGGGAGACAGACGTGCCTGCATTTTAGTCAAGTCCCACACTACTCCTAGAAAAGTTGTTCTCTGTACTGGAGAAAGCACTTTTCTTGAAGTTAAGTCTTAACTCCAAGCACCTCATGTGGGTGAGGACAATCTTGATGCAGAACTGCAGAACTAATGTTTCTTGAGGCTTTACAGGACAAACAAAACCCAAATCATACAGACAATGTACAGAGTCCTTGCTGAAGACACAGGAGCTAACACTGCTATGTTCAGGGTATCCTTTATAGCTTCCACAGTACGTCATCACGTGTCACAGGTTGACATTTCAGAGCTGGTCATATAGTGGTTATATAGTTGCATGCATGTTTTAGACGCAATCACTGAGGTGTTCTCCATAGTGTCATCATCAGACCCAGTGTGAAGTTCTCTCAAAAAATAAATGGATGTTCAGTTACTATAAAAAAGATTTTTGATGGTTTTTGCAAAAGCAAACTTAATTATTATTGCTCAGATGTATCATGCATACTATTTGATGTATCAGATGTATCATGCATACTACACTTTTTGACAAATGTATATGCATTGATTGAAAATGGTTTAAATTTTTATTTGTTACTGTGTAATATTACATGTATTTTAAAATGCATGTATTTATAGGGTTAGGATTAGGTTTGGTTTAGGGCTAGTTGAATTCAATTATACATAATTTATAGTTTTTACTATATAACTACACTTACATATAATTTGTCTCACTGGAACAAACTCGCATAACAATACAATCTTTCTCATAACAATAGCAGTAAATATTAGTCTCATGAGCCCTGATACAGATCTGATGGTGTCCATAATTGCTGAAGACTCTGGCATGGCAGCCATGATATGATGAGACATGATGGGCACTGTGGGATTGCAGGGTTCCCACTGAAAATGAAGATCTGCTCAACAATAGAGCATAGTCCAAGTACTGAGCTAGGGTCCAGTTGGAATTACCCCCTGACATCAGCAAGCTAAAATGAGCTTTTTTCAAGAAATTAGTCCAAGCTACTCCAAAAACTGTCCATCAGTTTTTAAGGTATTGTGTTCTGTCACACCTGCTGGCTGGTTGATCCAGAATGATAATGCTTTAAGAGCAGTTAAATAGTATTTTAATAGAATCCAAGAAACAAACAGGAATAATACAGGTAGCAACGTTAACACAAGACAAAGACCAGAAGCTAACTGATGGTATGAATACACAGTGGCAGTGGGGGACAGGTGAGACTAATCAATTAGACAATGAAACAATGAATTACTATGGCAACCAAGGAAACAGGAACTAAACACACTGGAACTGAGCAAAGGCAAAGTAAGACAAGAATATCAAAATGAAAGTCCATGGACCCAGACACAAAGAATTTGTGACACCTTAACTGCGCACCTAAAAAAAAGTTCTGGATAATTAATTTATTAATAACATTTTGGTTTCAAAACTGAATTTTACCAAAACACAAGTGATAACAACACTGATAAAATTTTACCTACAAATATTGTGGAACTTAATTATGCATTTGGTCTACATAGACTACTCCTCCTAATGTTGTAACTATTTGCTGGTAAAAACTGGGAGACACTGATAAAGGTAACTCATGACTTATATCAAATTATATTAAATCATTCATCTGGGCATTTTTTGAATCATAATATATTGTGGAATGATACATTGTTTCATCCCTGTGACTAAGGATGTTTTCTCTTTTTCAGGTTCAAGAGAGGTTTCAAATGATATGAGGATTGTCCTGCTGGGAAAAACTGGAGTTGGGAAGAGTGCAACAGGAAACACAATCTTAGGGAGAGAAGCATTTAAAGCAGATGTGTCTCAAGAGTCAGTTACAAAAGAGTGTCAGAGAGACGGCTGAGATCGATGGCAGACACATTACTGTGATTGATACTCCTGGACTGTTTGATACTGAAGTTAGTCAAGAAGAGATCCAGAGTGAAATCACCAACTGCATCTCCATGATTCTGCCAGGACCACATGTGTTTCTGTTACTGATCCCAGTGGGACGATTCACTCAGGAGGAGGAAAACACTGTGAAGAGAATTCAGGAGAGATTTGGTGAAAATTCATTAATGTACACTATGGTGCTCTTCACCAGAGGAGATGATCTGAACAATAAAACCATTGAAGAGTATCTGGGAAAACCTGGATCTCCTTTGATGAAGCTCACTGGACAGTGTGGAAACAGATTCCATGTGTTCAATAATAAAGAGACTAGAGACCGTGAGCAGGTGTCGACATTACTGCAGAAAATCAATGACATGGTGACAGCAAATGGAGGGTTTTACTGCACATGTAAAATGTTCATGCCGATGGAAAGAGAAAAACAAGAAGCACAGATGAAGATGCTAATGGATCAAGTGGAACAACTGAGTAAAGAGAGAGAAGAATATGAAGAAGAGATAGAAAGAATGAAGAGAGTGATGGAGGAAGAAAGACAGAATCATGATGCACAGAGGAGAAGAAAAGAAGAAGAATTTAGAAAAAGTGAAGAAGAATACAAAACAGATTTTAAAAGAGAGCGAGAGAGATGGGAGAAAATGATACAAGAGGAAAGACAGAAAAGGGAGGATGAGGATAAGAAAAGGAGGGAAAAAGAACAAAACATTAGGGATAATTATGATCAAAGACTTAAAGGAGAGAGAGAGGAAATCAAAAGAGAGAAGGAGATAATAGAACAACATAAAGATTTTCAGTCCAAACTTAAAAAAGAAATAGAAAAGATGGAGATGAAGATAGAGACAGATAGGCAGAATCATGACACAGAGAGGATGAGAAGAGAAGAAGAATACAAACTAGAAATGAAAAGAAAACAAGATGAATGGGAGAAAAAGATACAAGAGGAAGTGCAGAGGAAGGAGAAAGAGGTTGAGAAAAGGAAGAAGAAAGAACAAAGCATAAGAGATGAACGTGAACAAAAACTAAAAGACATTTCCGAGAGAACAGAAAAAGAGAAACGAGATCTTCAGGCCAAATATGAATTAGAAATAGAAAAGACGAAGATGAAGATGGAAGAAGAAAGACAGAATCATGACAAAGAGATGAAGAGAATAGAAGAAAAATTTAGAGAAAATGAAGAACAACACAGAAAAAAAATAAAAGAAATAGAGAAGGAAATGCAGAAACGTCATGAGAAAGAAATACAGAATGAGAAATCTCAGACAGAAGAACAACGTAAAAAATATGAAGAAAAAATTAGGTTAGAAAAACAGAAGCAAGATGAACTAATAAGACTAAAACCAGGAAACTATGAAGAAGACAGAAAAAAAGACATGGAGAACATGAAAATGTGCTGCTGCCAAACAGCTTCTTCTCTACAGGTAAGAGATCAATGAAAATTATGACAAGAGTCAGGGACATTTAGAGAATTTACAACCATTGAGAACGGAGTTCAGATTCTAGTAATAGACTGAGGACATCTTCCTCTAGTCACAATTTTATCCTGTTTAGAATATGAATAATTCTACAAATTTCACAACCTAAACACAATCTATATGCATTTGAATTAAAATGTTTATGAAATTAAAGTTTACTTCCCTGTTAAAGAATGACTGTCATAACATTTTTTTTCTGTATGTAATCTCAAAATGGTTAATTCTTCCAAAAATCTCTCCTATCTAAACTGCATATGAAATATCCATTATCTTATTGTACTTGAGTATAACTTGAGTTTAAATTATTCCCTTTTCTAATCTCAGTGTTTTTATGTGGATATCTGTTTATGTTTGCAGAGAGATGGAACCAGTCAAAACCCAAATCTTGGGCTAAAAATCAAAGAACTCTATGATAGACTAGATCTGACACAAAGGCTTCAAGATGAAATGAAAACAGCAGACATTCTTAAAATCACCAAGTCATCATTTCAGTCTCATGAACCACAGGAAGAGAATGAACTGGTGAACTCATTCCTACAAAAGCTGATGAACATGGACTACAGAGCAAGATACACATCCATAAAACACAGAAAGAAAGAAGGTAACGAAGACAGAGTAAACCCTGATATTCACCCAATGGATATTCAGATGGCCGTGTTTCATTGTGCTGATGGTTTCCTGAAGCAGCTGATGGTGACTAAACTCTCACAGTGTCAGTATTCGCTGCCTCTGCTTGTTCCTGATCCATTCACACAACAGATTGAGTTTCCTCTCTGGCATTTAGACAAATCAACAAGAGCTGGAAGAAGAAGAACAGCAACAATGAGATCATCAGTCAAACTCAACCGATCTACAAGGCTGAGACTCCAATGGTTGCTTTCTTCAGGTTTGGCTCAGTGTCTTCATCTAAGTCTCAGCTGATAAACGGCCTCATCAATGAGAAACACCAGACGTTCTTCCACAGGAACTGCTCAGGCAGCAGCAGAACCAGATTACTGATGGATGGAGTGGTGGAGATCGCCTGGTACTGCCCTTCTGGGAAAAAGATGGATTCATTTGATGACTGTGTTGCTTTCTAATCTTCATGGTGATGCAGCAGACAATGAGAAGCAATTTGAGATTCTGAGTGGCTTCAGTAAATGTCCTCTTCTTACCTGATTTTGGACAGAAGAACCAGTACAAGGGTTTGGTGAGATCACTCTTCAGATCTCCTCAACCTCTCATTTGTCTGCTCACTGACAGTGACTGTGATGAAACTGAACTGGGGGATGGAAAATTCATAACTGGTCTTTTGAAGAAAAACCAATCTGATGTTTCTAATAAGATAGAAATATGATCAGAGTGAGTTTGACTGAGCAGAAAAAACCCTTCAAACTTGAAGATGTGGCCGAACACACAGGAATCAGAGTAGATGAGGAGGATCCAGAGTGTCGGAGAGGGAAAGAAGCAGCGATCCAGATCATGGGATTACTGAGAGGAAAGATCCATCAACAGTGAAGGAAACAAACCTGCCCTGTCAGGGGAAACTGTGGCATGACTGGTGTAAAATCAACAAAGAGCTGTGTCATCTAGAAGGAGAAAATCTAGAGCAAGATAAAAGTACCAAACTGAAGAACATGGGAGAAATTAGAGAAAAGCAAGTTGCACAAGGATTGAGTGAGTTTATGAGTAAATTTATTGAAACAATGAAATCACAGAGAGACAATGAAAAAAAGTATTTTCTCAGATGGATGATGAACCTGTTGAATGACTTCACTTCAGAGGAGCTCTGTGGACTTCATAAGGAGTATGCCGTGAAATGGCATAAAGTCTCAGCACTGAAAAAAATGCCTGATAGTCTAGATCAACTGCAGACTGAAGAAACAAACCTAAAAAATATATCAGAGCAAATCAATAAGACAGGTTTTGGCTTGGAGCACATCCTGAGAGAGATGGGTCAGATATATGAATCATGGTCAACTGTGAAGAAGAAGAAAGACAATCTGCAGTTTAACTTCTGTTCTCTCTCAAGTCTTGCAGCAGAGATGATGATTTCTGGATTTCCCATGGAGCTGATGGATGGAGATGCGGCTCATGTTCCTCTCACCTGGGTCACTGCTGTTCTAGATGAACTTGTTAAGAAACTGGGAGATCAGAAAGTCTTTGTGTTGTCAATTTTAGGGATTCAGAGCTCTGGGAAATCCACCATGCTGAATGCCATGTTTGGACTGCAGTTTGCCGTCAGTGCTGGCAGATGCACCAGAGGAGCTTTCATGCAGCTGGTCAAAGTGTCAGAAGAGATAAAAACAGAGCTGAAGTTTGACTACATTCTGGTTGTTGATACTGAAGGACTTCGAGCACCAGAACTGGCTGGAAGATCAACAACATCTCGTGACAATGAAATGGCCACATTGTTGTTGGTCTTGGAAATATGACCTTGATCAACATCTTTGGAGAAAACCCATCGGAGATGCAGGACATTCTTCAGATTGTTGTTCAGGCCTTCATGAGGATGAAGAACGTCAGACTGAACCCCAGCTGCATGTTTGTGCATCAAAATGTCTCAGATATCACAGCTGGAGAGAAAAACATGGAGGGAAGGAGACGACTGCAGGAGAAACTGGATGAAATGACAAAAATCGCTGCTAAAGAAGAAGACTGTGATGCAGAAGGATTCAGGGAAGTGATTGAGTTTGATGATCAGAATGATGTGAAGTATTTGCTCAGCTCTGGGAGGGCAGCCCACCCATGGCACCACCAAACCCAAACTACTGCGAGAACATTCAAGAACTGAAGAAAACTATCCGAATACATGCTTTAAAATCAGATGGCATAATGCTGACACACCTAAGAGACCGTATTCAAGATCTCTGGGAGGCTTTGCTTAATGAACAATTTGTGTTCAGCTTCAAAAATTCTCTGGAAATCACAACATACAAGAAACTAGAGACTGAATACAGCAAATGGGCCTGGAGCCTTCGGAGTGCCATGCTGGAAATTGAAAACAAGTTTCACAACAAAATAGAAAATAAAGCAATTGATGACAAGAGAACTGAATCCAAAACGTGAAGAAGTGGAAAAGACAATGTCAGAATTGTTTTCAAAAGACAGAGATGCAGCTGTACTGAATCAGTGGAAAGGTTCATTTGAGATAAAAATCAAAGAGCTTCAAGAAAACATTGTGAGAGAAACTAAGAGGAAATTAAATAAGGTTCTTCAGCAGCGTCACCTGAAGAAAAAGATGGATACTGAGAGGACACTGCTTGAAAACACTTTATTGGAAAAGAGCAAAAAACTTGCATTAAAATTTAATGACCAAGCAAATGATGAACATGTTGTGAAAAAAGAGTTTGAATCCTTTTGGAAACAACAGATGATGGAGATCAACAGAGTCGCTCCTTCAGTCACAAATATTGACATATTCACGGATGTGAAACAGTACCTCAAAGTAATCTATGCAAGTCTCCCTTTAAACCATATTAAAGAAAAGCAGTGAGCACAAAGATATGATCTCTTTGCCAAGCTACTCAGAATATGTGAAGTTAAAGTCATCCAGTGGATTTACAGGAACTGTTAAATATGTTTACAAACGAGGTAAACAGATGATTGGTCGTGTTTTATCTGAGGAAGATGAAGTCCAGATAAGATCCTTAATCACAGACATTGCTGAACACACAGATAAAATGATTCAGTCATATAACATTGCAAAGATGGGCTACAACAACAGCTGCATTCAACAACTCATAGATCACATAAAGGCAAGATTAATGCAGCATGAGGAAGTGCCAAAAGTGACATATGTGTTCAAGAGAGAATTCTTCATGGATCTGGTACTTTTCATATGTCACAGAGCAAACAAGACATTCACTGAACAATACAAAATGTTCAGGGAAACGAATGATCCTGTTCTTTATTTTTAGAGAAAGAGTGAAGAGTACTACAGGATTTTCCAGAGATACTGTCAAGGAGCATCATCAACTGCTGTTTTTGGTGAATTTGTTTGTAATAAACTTAAAGAGCCCATTCAGCAGAATATCTACAAAAAAACTGCCAGAGATTTAGCAGAAGAAATGAGGACAAACTGTGAATCACTAAATGGGAACCGATCAAAACTGGAGAAACACATCCTAAAAACAGTGGCAGAAAAACAGGATTTCAAAGCGTACTTGACCTACATTAACAATCCCAGAGAGCACTTCAAGAATTTCATCAGAGATGAAGTCAGTCAGTACATCACTGAACAATTCATAGACTGTGTTCGACCCAAGATGGAAAATAACATTAAACTGCTGGAGCAGAAGATCACAAACGCAGCACATGAATCCACTGAACATGTTAAAAAGATCAGTGGAGATGCTGATTCATGGTTGCTTAATTTCACACAACAACTCTCAGATGTGCTAGTATTCTCTCTAAATGACCTGACTGGAGTGAACCATGATGATGTTGAATTCAGATTTCTAGAAGATGTGATAAAGAAAGAACTTCCTTCTATAATATCTGACATACGCAGTGAATTCAGTACAGAAACTTTTCCAGTAAAGCTGGAACACACAGACAGACCAGATGAGCTTCTGATCAATCACCTCTGTGACTGCTGTTGGGTTCAGTGTCCTTTCTGTGCAGCCATCTGCACAAACTCAATAGAATGCCATACTGGAGATCACAGTGTTCCTTTCCATCGTAATCTTGGACTGAATGGGTGGAGTTACAGAGGAACAACAAACCTATCTATCAGCATCTGCACATCAGCAGTAGCCAGTGATCGATCTTTTTATAGCTCAGATGATAAAGTCCCGTGGAAAGAATACAGAAAAGGAGGTCCTAAATTTGCTTCATGGAGTATCACTCCAGATCTCTCTGAGCTGCCGTACTGGAAGTGGTTTGTGTGCAGATTCCAGGAAGATCTGGAAAAGCACTATGAAAAAACCTTTCAGGGGAGTGGCAAGATTCCAGATGAATGGAGAAAATACTCTCAAAAAGAAGCTATTGAGAGTCTGGATAAATACATTTAATGAAACACAATTAACAAGAACTCTGATACACATCTGAAATGAGATTATGTCCATATTTCATACTTCTGAACTAAATATAGCAGCATACTGAAACTGCTCAAAGAAGTAGTTCACAGAATATATAACTTTTTGAAGAATATACCAAATGTATTTTTATATAATTATTTTCACACTAGTGTGTCTTCTGTGGTTGTATTGCAAGATGTATTGTACTGCTCTACAAATGTCATTTATTCATCATGCAGTTATGAGAAAATGCATTTTACTATTAACATGACCAAAAGCATGCAAAGTTGAAAATTTTTAATCATTGTGAGAATAAAAATTGCTTTCTGTTCTCAGTTATGTAGTAAAGTGCTGGCGGTGTGCATTTCACTTACATACTGTATCATTTCTCCTCCCTGCTTCTAGAGACATCCTTGCCTTGTGTTCCTTAAACATTTTTTACCTGTTAGCTCATGACATTCTTTAATGTATCCTTGGCATTGACTATAATGTTCCCTATCTGAACAATAAAGCTCTGAAGAAGCTTGAACATGAACACTGTCTTCTGTGTCTGTTTCTTCCTGCACTTGTGTATTCCTGATTGATGGGGCTGAGAATAACCCAACAATCATCAAGAGAGTTCACTTCTGTGGTTCATGTCAGATTACATTCAAACCAACCAGACTGAATATGAACTGATCCTCAGCCTTTTTCAAGCAGTGAAAAAGGCTGTTAGTGAGTACTGAGTTTGGAATAATTAATTCACACCAAATAAACTAAAACAGACTTGTATATACACCAAATGCTCTAGTGTAAGAAATGCAACTGCCTTTGTTTAAACTAAGTATACAAGTATTGATTTTTGCCTAGATTTAAGAAGGACAAAATATTGCTCTGTTTGATGTAAGAAAATGATGTATGATGTAGAATATAAACAAATCAGTACAAATTTATTTATTTAGCTTTATGCTTAATTGATTTAGTTGTCAATCTAGTTGTATTTTTATTTTACATGAACTGCTTGTTTGACTGTTAGAACTGCCTCCTGTGAGACGCTCCTGAAGAACTTTATCCTGTAGATCTGACTGTCCTTACTCTGCCTAAATAATAATA
This sequence comes from Culter alburnus, assembly GCA_028476615.1. Taxonomy (NCBI): domain Eukaryota; kingdom Metazoa; phylum Chordata; class Actinopteri; order Cypriniformes; family Xenocyprididae; genus Culter; species Culter alburnus. The sequence continues at coordinate 53,065 of JAOTNS010001290.1, forward strand.
TGGTTAGAGGTATAAAATAAAATGACACACTGCAAAACAATTCACATTCACATTTGTTTGTATAGCACTTTACTGTTCATAACATTTCAAGCTAAATATTTATGTTTAATCTGATATAACTGGATTTCATGTTATGAGATGCATTATGTGAATGCTTGGCTAAAAGTGTGTCATTAATCTCGATTTCACTAGTTTGATTGCTCATATAATCTTATTATTATTATAATATATATATATATAATATATATATATATAATATATATATATATAATATATATATATACACACACACCTGATAGTTTATCAATACATAGCTCTATATACTATAAACACAATAAACATGACATTACTACGGGTATTCAGTGTGTTGGAGCCTCTAACCATTCAGATTTTATTATATCAATACTAGGCCTGACGCGGGACTCCCGCGAAAGAAACGCTATTTTCACAAACACAACACTGGTTCGTTTTAACCTCTTAACGTCACTCATAAACTGTATCTTATCCTCCTCAGACAACATAAACATGTTATTAACATATTGTTTCATGTTTTAAGTCTTTGGTGATCGATTTCACCCACCTGTTTGAACAAACAATGAGTCAGACTACGGCTGCGTCCGAAACCGCCTACTTCTCTACTATTTAGTAGGGGAAAAGCAGTAGGCGAGCGAATAAGTATGTCAGAAACCAAAGTAATCATAAATAAGTAGTCGAGAAGTTCCCGGATGGCCTACTGCTTCCGCCCAGATTCTGAAGTGTTCCTCGATGGATACTTTTCTATCCCAGGAGGCCACGGGAGCGGATACGTCATAATGAACACGGAGGAGAAAAAGCGGCGCGGATGCTGTCAAATGTGAGTATTGAAAACCAAATACACATTTGCTGAACTACTGTAGAATAAACTGCTGAATGTGTGAAGATGCTAGACAGTAGTTGTGATTTTACTGTAAAAACATGATCTATTTTGTATAGATAACAGGGAGCTCTAGTAAACACACATAACTTAATTCTCCGAAGAGGATACATCTTAAAGATGCTTACTAAATGTTTATTTAACCTCTGACAGGAAAATATTAAGAATATATAAAGTATTATGACTTATGAGTGATGGATTATGTTCCATGAGTGATGTGTGTGTGCTATTATGTAGAATTCACTGTTGTCAACACTGTTTACATTACATGAATGCAAGTAATGTAAATAAACAAATGTACACTTAACAAGATAGACATAAGTTATCTATTTTATTTGTCCGTTAGTACTTTTAATAAAACAAGGAACATTTGTGTTGGATAAAAAGTGAGTTAAAACAAATCTTCAACTACCTCAAAATTTAAGGATTTTTAGATTTGAGCACATAAATCTCAGAGGAAACTTGAATCTTGTGTTACAGGGACAGAAATTAATACAAAGTCTATTTAAATCTTAAGTTGTAGTTTATTTTAATTATTGTAATTTCAAACAGAGTTATTACAGCACTTTTCTGATTCTTGATGTCAGTGCATTTGTTGCAGAGCTTTGTGTTGGAGCAGGACCTACAAGGAAAGATGACAGTGGCATTTGTGAAAAAAAGAAGAAAAAAAAAAGGAAAACCTGAAACAAAAATATAAAGATCATTTTGTTACTTCTAATACAGAAATCAGATAACATTGTACTGCTAAAATGACTGCTTTTGTATTATGATTGTGTATGTTTGTAGGATGTGAAATGTCCTCAGACTGGTGTGAGCACTGAGGATGGAGAGCCACAGCAGATCCTGAGAATGGTTCAGTCTCATGGACGAGACTCTCCATCACTCCTCCTGCTCTTACTGCCTCATCTGACCTGATGTTGATGTGATTTCTTCATCCTCAGTGAGCCCAGAGCCAGTGAGAGCAGACAAAGACCAAACAGTGAGGATGTGATTTTGGTCAAGTTTGTTCTGCTGGTTTCAGTTCATACACTGAAGCTTCAAAAGCATCATCAAATAATGTCATGAAGCTTCTGGAAGTCAGGCTCCATTGACTGATATTGTAGAAACTAGCTGGACAAACTTGATCAAAAATCAACTTTTGTGTTCAGAAAAAAAAAAAAAAAAATGAACACAGGGATTGAACAGCGTGAAGGCAAGTGAATAATGACTGAATTTATTTGTTTGGGTGAACTAACCCTTTATGCCCTCAAATAGCGTTTGTGCTCGAAACACTAACAAAAAAGGATTTAAAAAAATCTAATTTACATTTGGCAGATGCTGTTATCTAAAGTGACATACAGTGCTCTTATTACAGGGATGATCCCGTTGGAGCAACCTGGAGTAAAGTGTCTTGATCAAGGACACACTGGAGGAGACGCTGCAGAGATCAAACCAGCAACCTTCTGCTGACCAGCTCAGTGGTTTAGACCACTACACCACAAAAGTAATGAAGCTACAAAAGAAATCATCGTGTAATTGTAAAAATATGAAATGAAGTATGGCAAGAAACTGAATGCTGACATGAATGAAGTGTAAAAGTTTTAATCTGTTTATTCAGTCATGCTGAATGAGATAACATGAATGTTTGCAGCAGACACAGCAGAGCCAGATTGTCTCGCACATCTTCTCCCACTCCTGCTTCAAGGTTCAGGGGTCCATCATCATCATCATGGTCTTCCTCATCCTCTGGGTCAATATTGACCCCATTGAGAAGAGCAGCAGTGAGGGACATGATGGATGAAGGTGTTCATCAGCTGCTTCATCAGAATAAAGCTGCAGAATCGGCACAGCTGTGTGAGATGACAGCAGGACTGTAAATACCTGATTGTTAGATCAATAAATTTGAATAAAGCTTTGTTTCATGTGTTGTTGACTTGTACATGCATTTATTTAATTATTGTCATTATTACTTTTATTAATTCTTTACTTATTAATTATGCTATTATCAGTAAATGTATATATTTTATTACTTCATGCTTTCATTGACTGTAAATGGAGATGTATTCACATCAGCTGTATTTGTCTAGTGTGTGTTCATGCACAGCTGTCATATAACAAAACATTACATTTTGCTTGTTTTACTAAAGAAGTAATATGAAAAGTAATATAATTAAGTTTTGGTTTATGGTTAATGTTGGGGTGTGCTAGCAAAGCAATTCATTCTGAGGTAATCTTAATTTCAAGTAGATTTTACTTACATTTTTTGAGTATAAAATCAACAGTCTTCTTCAAAGGTGAGATCTTCAAGCATCTTGTCTTCTTTGGCTTCAGACATCGCTAACACTGAGGGAAACCGCACTAGGTAGGGTTGAGTTACAGGTGCTGTGAGGTGTTAGTGCACCTGTCACTTGTAACGTCTACCAGAGGGTTCGAAGTCTGCCCAGATGGAAATTAGAAAACAGGAGGCGAGAAGAAAAACCCGAGGCAAATGAACTAGTAGTCCCACGAGTCTTTATAGATGGTTCGCACAATATAGCACACTCTTCACATACATGTAAAAGAGCGAGGATAAACAGGAAAAAGAAAGCACTCTGATAAACGCTACGAATCAAAGTGGAAAAGTAACATTATTAAACTGTAACATCAGTCAGCAGTAGAGCAGTCATCTCTCCCGTCACACGAGCATTCTCTCTCAACTCTGTGTGTGCGCGCTCACATGAGAACAGCGTGCACACTACAACGTACGCCATAGAAGAAGTTATCTTAAAGGCACATCAACATTAATGTCATGAACAGTATTTAACATAATTTAGGTGGCCGTTACAGATCCCCCCCAGGAAGGTAAAGGCTGGCCTCAGCCGTGTACAACTGAGTACAACATCACTTTGAACAACCCCACACATGAAAAGTTGTCAAAATTACAGAACCATACAGGAGTACGTATTAAGGCATACACTGGCATACATGACAGTACCGATGGACCAAATACATAGTCTGCAGCAGCATACTTCAAACAAATGAAAACAATTATAACCAACCATAGACAAAATATGGGACATTCCTTTTTTAAAATTTTTTTCTTTTGTTCAACACCATAACAACGTGTCAACATACTGATTATTTATGCTAACTCTTTTTTTTTTCCACAGAAGGTGGTAAACCTTTTGCACTTCACAGTGTCAAACAAAAACAAATGAACCCACACTTACATCATTAACACACTATTTAAGATCAAGTTTGTCAGTGTGGTACACGTTCGTCCACTAGCAACACTAGCAACAGTCAAGTCATCGTCTTGAGTTCCAGAGTCAACTTGTAGGTCAGGAAAACAACCAACACTGTCCACACTTCCTGACAGATCATGAACACTGGTTGTTACTGGGCGACTGTATTCATCCTTAATTTGCAGGTCTGTTAAGTTCATGGCGGTAGCACCACTACTTGTTTCCTCAGGCATGTCATTCAGCAAAGAACTGTCAGTCGTTGCTTCTACAGCAGAACCGTCTGCAGGCACAGTCTCGGTTTCAACATGCGAGTGCCAGGTACGAAAAGGCAGCAGATTTGCGACATGAAATACACCTGCGTCTGCCCCTGTATTCACATCAACGAGTCTGTAGTTCACTTCTGACAGCTTTTGTGTAATACGATAAGGGCCTGTATATACAGGTGCAAGCTTAGCCATGAAGTTTGCCAGAGCAGCAGAACGAGGATGAGTTTTAACTCTGACCAGTTCATCCACAGAGTAAGATACAGACCGACATGGATGGGCTATGGCCAGTGCTTTCGTGTGGTGCAGTTCTCAAGGCAAAGCAAATTTGGGGCAGGTAACGATCCCAAGCAGTGTGTTTGTTACCAACGTACGCACGGATGGCAGTCTTCAGCGAACGATTCACCCTCTCCGTCGCATTCGTTTGGGGGTGATATGCAGTTGTAAGTCTGTGTTCCGGCCCCAGGGTGATGAGTACATGCTTAAAGAGTTCACTGACAAACGGGGACCCTCTGTCCGAGATCAGATAAGTAGGCGCACCATGACGCGCAAAGACTTCACTTAGCAACCTGCTGGCGGCAACTTGGGAAGTTGCTTCTCTCACTGCACTTACTTCCACCCATTTCGAAAAATAGTCCACAAAGACTAGGATGTATGCATTTCCGCTGGGTGTGCGCGGTAAAGGCCCTACAAAGTCCACCCCAGTATACTCCCATGGCTTTTGTGGGCGGACGGGAATCATAAACCCTGCAGGTTTCCTCTGGCTAGGTTTTGTGAACTGGCAGACAGTACAGGAGGCGACGTACTTCTTAGCGTCAGACGACATCTTCGGCCAGTAAAATCGAAGTTTCAGTCTTGCTATTGTTTTCGTCATCCCCAAGTGTCCAGCCATTGGGTGATCATGGTAATATTCCATCAAACTCCTTTTAACAGCCGTAGGTGCATAGAGTTTAAGGCGCTTCATGGGGTGAAGATTACAAGACACTTTGTCATCTACAAAGTACAGGAGTCCATCCTGGATCACAAACTGAGACAACTCCTCAGCGTTACTCTCGTCCTTTCCCTCTAACATCCGCAGAAGTTTCCCCGTAACTGGGTCATTGAGCTGCAGCTGCCTAAGGTGCTCCCGATCAGAAAACATTACAGGCGGTAAAGTACGCAGGTCAAGGCCCCCAATTATGGCACAATCAGGGAGGATTCCCAAGGGTGCACTGCAGGAAGAAACAGGGTTGCGCGAAAGGGCATCAGGCACTTTATTACTTGTCCCTGGCTTATGGACAATGTCAAAGTCAAAGTCCTGCAATCTGAGAGACCACCTAGCCAGCCGGCCAGAGAGGTTTGGGCGAGACATCAGCCATCTCAAACTGCTGTGGTCTGAAAAGATTGTCACATGGAGACCTTCAATATATGGCCTGAAGTGTTCAAGGGCCCAAATGACAGCTAAGCACTCTTTTTCTGGAGTGGAATATGGTCTTTCAGACTTAAGTAGGGAACGACTCGCGTAGGCCACCACAACATCTCTGCCATTGTTGTCCCTTTGCATGAGTGCGGCGCCAAGTCCACTGTCACATGCATCCGTGTGGATAAAGAAAGGAAGAGAAAAGTCTGGGAATCTCAAAATAGGAGCAGAAGTCAGCTTGTCTTTGAGAAAATCCATGGCCGTCTGACACTCACTCGACCACACAAAAGGAACATCCATCCTGGTCAACGCAAAGAGTGGCTCAGCATGGCGGGCGTAATCATGGATAAAACGTCTGTAATAGCTGGTCATTCCCAGAAACTGTCTGACTTGTTTTGTGTTAGTCGGGGTTCTGAAATCCGTCACTGCCTTTACTTTGTCCTCATTTGGCAGGATCCCTTTTGAGTTGACACTATAACCCAGAAAGGTGAGTTCACTCCTGCAGAACTGGCACTTTGCAAGCTTAATGGACAATCCTGCAGACTCCAGTCTGGATAGAACATCTTTTAAGTCAGAGAGGTGCTGCTCAAAAGTAGGTGACGCCACCACTATATCGTCTAAGTAGACGGCACAAGACTTATAGATGAGACCAGCGAGGACTGTGTTCATAAGCCTCTGGAATGTAGCGGGCGCTGTGCACAATCCAAAAGGTAAAACACGAAACTGATATAACCCGCAGTGAGAAATGAAAGCAGTCTTCGGCTTTGAGTTCTCCGCCACCGCCACCTGCCAGTAGCCTCTGGCCAAGTCAGTGGTGGGAAATGAAAGTCCCTCTAGCCAGGAAGTCGAGAGATTCATCTATCCTGGGGAGTGGATACGAGTCTTTGACTGTGAGCTTATTTAGTGCGCAATAATCAACGCAGAACCTTGGCTCACCTGAATGTTTTGGGACGATTACGACTGGGGCAGCCCAAGGACCAGAAGCGGGTTCAATTATTCCTTCTTTCAACATCTCCTTGATTTGAGATTCAATGAGTTCCTTTTTAGCAGGAGAAGTGCGGTAAGGGGCAAGGTGAACTGGTTTTGCATCACCCGTGACAATCTCATGCTCCACTAGCGAGGTGCGTCCCAAATGTCCGTCAAACAAACCACTTAAAGTCTCAAGCAATTCAGTCAATTTATTTTTCTGTTCGTTATTTAGAGATGCTTCTTCAACCTTTTCAGACAGGGCAGAAGAACTGACCTCCAGGCACGACAAATCAGGGACAGGCAAAGTTAAGTCAGTGCCCTCCAACTCCTCAAGGGGCATCGGCTCATCACCAAGCACCACTGACCTGGACGGAACATGGATTGTGACTGAAGACCTCAACATAAAGTCCATTCCCAAGATAAGAGGAGAAGATAGATTATAAGGGGTGTGACGAGATCTCGTGGCACAAGATCTCGCGAGACTAATATGTGACGAGATTTCTTGTCGAGGCGAAAAGTAGTCTCGTGATGTTGCCATGACAGAGTGTTAGGATGATTAGGAAAGAATATGCCACCACCCGTTTACATTGCGCTCCACTGTCGTTTTGCTTTGTATTTAAATAAAAAAACATTTACTTCAGTGGGATAATGGTTGCCGCTGCTCCATATTTACAGAGTTACGCACGATCGTAAAAGTGAAAGTAAACGCGAGCGCGCATTCAAACGCGATTTCAATACCCCGCATTTTGAAAGCGGCTCTCTGATGCATGCAAATATCTCTCAATATGAAAGCTATTTAGGCTGGGCAGTGTAGCTGTAACCATCTCTTAGCTCTGTATCAAAGAAAATTTGGTCTTATTTGCACTTTGAATATTGAGAGAGTGCCATTATGGTTGCACTTATTGTAAAGTGTTACCATAAAATGAATAGAGTTTTCTCTTAATCTTATTAAGCACAAACAATATTTCATTTGTTAACATTAGTTAATGCACTGTGAACTATCATGAACTAACAATGAATGACTATTTTTATTAACTAACATAAACAAAGATTAATAAATACTGTAGCAAATATATTGCTCATTGTTAGTTGATGTTGGTTAATACATTAATGTTAATACATGAGACCTTATTGTAAAGTGTAACCATTTTTATTTATACTGTTTTATTTCTATGATCAGTTTGTGGAAAGGAGTTCAGTTAGGAGGTCAAAAGTTGTAGAAGCTCATAAATCATGTACAGTAAGGTCTGAAGAGACTGAAATCATACAGGAGAGAAGTCAGTCAGTTGAGTTAGTAGCAAAACCTTTTACAGTGCTTGAATATTGTTGTCTTTTACTGCATATGATAATTCACACTCAGAAAGAAGAACTGAAATGACATTCATTAAGATGATTAGTTAAAACATTTCAAATACACCTGCAGAATATTTTTTCTAGTCATGTATTTCGCCATTGAGGATTTCTTAAAAATAGTGTGTAAAAATCTTGTCTCGTCTCGTGAACTCAATCTCGAGTCTCGTCTCGTCTCGTGAGATACCTGTCTCGTCACACCCCTATAGATTATGGACAACAGCAAAGCGATGATAGAAACGCTGGCCCATAAAACCCAAAGACAACCAGATAACACCCAGCGGGCAACAGGGTGCTCCATCCGCAAGATGAATAGGAGGTGCGGACCAGGCTTTATTTTTATGTCCCCCCCCCAGGAAGAGTCTGGACAACCACTGATTGCACTGCAGAAAGAGAAGCACCAGTGTGTCAAGAGTGGCATCAAAAGCTCGTCCATCAAGATTAACCTTTACTCTGAATGGAGTGTTCCAATAAGACTTGGAAGTAACATCCTCTACATGACACAGTGTTGGTTGTCACTCATGGAAGCATCAGGTAAACGAGGCAATTTATCTTCTGGAGGGAGGATTGCCCCATCGAACGTCCTCCCTCCCCTGAAGTTTCCCTTCTGGCAAAGTCTGAGGTGACATTTCCTTCCCCAATGGCCTGGTTAGAGCCATCCATCCATCCTGCGTCCAGCGGTCTATGACAGTGTCACCAGTCACTCTTGGTGGCTCTGTTGGAGGCGAACACGGCTTTATTCCTGGACTACAGTTTGGGCATGTACGAGTGGTGAATCCAGGCAAGGAGCATTTAAAACAGTGAACATCCTCAGGGGCATACTGCTAGCCCGTGTCTGAGGCGGACACCAACACTTGGACCAAGGACTGCATGAAGCTCGTGAGCCCGCAAAAGAGGTCCATGACTGACGTATGGGTGTGCATAACGAGCGACTCTGTATTCTCCAGCACATGCTTCCGTATCAATTCTATTTGCTCTTGTTGGGGTAGGGTTCTTTAGCTTACGAAACTCACCCAACTGTGAGCAACAAAAGTTGGCAGCGTGCTCGTCAGGCATTTGCACGCTCCAAAATGCCCCTCAGGATGCGTTCGTGATTATCTGAAGGCAGAAAACGTTTCCTAAAAACTCACAGAACTGAGCCAAGTGGTCACATATGTGCTAAGTAGTAAACCATTTTGGCTCTTTGACAGGAAACGTGGGAGCTCGAGGATAATTTGTGCATCTGTGAGATCCAGGGTGTTCTGTATACATTAATTGACTGAACCTTCTTCTGGATTCAGGGAACCATCTGCAGAGAACCGGGTGGCTCGAGCCGTGATTGGTGAAGCACAAGAAAGCGCTTTGTTGTGGTTTCCATATCCACGTGAGTTGGCTGAGCGAATATGGGTGCAGTACTATATGTTGCATTGACTGGCACTGACCTTGAGCTTTGACGGAGCCTGCAGCAAGCTGTAAGGTTCGACCTGGCCAACGGAGCTGGTTGTGGTATGGCCTCTGTTGATCCTCCAAACGGCCGCATGTCTTCTGTATGTTAATTGGAGTCATCCCACGAGGCACCACTGCATGACGGCAACCTCTGCAGTAACAGCTGAACTTGAGTCTGTAATTCTCCATCATTATTCTGTGATTCCCCTGTTTTGGAAGAGAGTTCGGCCACTGAGTGCCAGTCAGTTTAGTCAAACGAAAGTCGGGGAATTATCCATTATTTAC
>JAOTNS010001291.1:0-181410 GCA_028476615.1 Culter alburnus
GCAGTGATTCAGAGAAGTTTATTGCGTTTGGGATGTTAACCGTTTCTCCGAGCTGGAAAAGCCCAGAGTCGTTCGGATATTGAGCGAATCTCCCGGAGGAATCTGCTCTCAAACTCGACTCAAATCTGCACTAAATCATCTCGCCGGCTGAACTATTATTAATATCAGAAGATAAAGGACTTGGCTAAATAATAAATAACCGATCTGAGGCTGGAGACGTGAGCTGATGAAGCGCTTCATTAGAATTACGGATGTTTATGACTTTCTCTCGGAGAAATCTTCGTCTGGCCTCATTTGCATGAGTAAAGCTGCTCTTCAGATGTAATCAGACGGACGGATAATGGAATTCATTAGCAGGAGGGCTATTACTTATCCTTCAGGATGAGTTCAGTGTGTGCGGCTGTAGTTCACTTGCGGTTTGTTGCTTGTCGTTTAAAAACAGAGAGATGAAATAACTGATGTGAGATCAGATGATAAATCTATAATGATGTGTTAACCCTATAAAGCCTGCTGTATTATATTTCATACACACATTTCTAAATGATCAAAACTTATCATACTACATACTTAACTCTCTATATGAGCCATGAAACCTGATGTATCAAATATGATACTCTACAAAAAAAATTTTTTTGTTCATATTTTGTCTAAATGTTCAATAAACGGCTCTATTTGTTATTTCATCTGTCGGGCTTCACAGGGTAAAATGATGTCAGTTCTGATGCTGGAGTGTTCTGCTGTTGCTATGGTGACACTCTTCCGTCTGTTTGCCGCCGAGTGAAAAAACACAATCTGGCAACTTTTGAAAACGCATTCCTGATCAGATATGCTGATGAGTTAAAACTGATTTGAATATTTTTATTAAGTTAAAACTAGGTGTGTGTTTCACTGAAACTCCAGAGAGAGAATTTCCTCTTTCACCTGCTCTCTCTCTCTCTCTCTATCATCTTGACAACCGTTGCTGCCAGTGAGGAGGGGTTGCCGTGGAAACGGTTGCTCGTGTGGTGAATCTCTGTTGCTAGCGTGCGGCAGGAGGGCTGTGATGGGACGAGGGTCGCCACAGCGATTTCAGTCCATTTGGCAGAATGTGTGCTGTGATTTATGGCTGCAGAGAGCGATTGGTTATAATTAAACACTGTAGTGATGAAGAGCTCATCATCGTCATCATCATCATCATCTGTCAGAGATCAGCTCGACACGCGCACACACACACGGCTGATTCTAACATGTCACACACATGCAGATGTCACAACACTGTAGAATCATCTCCAGTTCTTCTGTCTGAGCTGGAAGCCATCATTAGCTCAGTAACACACACACACACACACACACACACACACACATTATCCACAAGACCAGTAATGAGAGCAGCAGCATCCTCTTAATAACAGTGTGTGTGTTTAGATTGTCATTCACTCAATCTGTTTGTGAGCCTGAAGGATCTCTCACACTAATTGGGACGAGTGTGTGTGTGTGTGTGTGTGTGTGTGTGTTTACATATTTTCGTCTCCTTTTGAGTTGAAATTTCTCCAGATGTCCCCACAAGACCAGTAAAATCTGACAGAACCTTTTTGCTTGGACATCATCACAAAACATGCACAAATACACACACTCATTCACTCACTCACACTCACACACACACACACTCACTATATGAACTATAAACACAATCTCAAAACTATGCACCAACTTGTACAAACCTCAAACTTCCAGGTCAAAATTAAATGTTTTAGTCAAAAATTATTCTTGTCTGACAAAATCAATCTTTGGCCTCAGATGACACACAAACTTAACAAATACACAGACTACTGCACTGCCCAGTGAACACTAGTGAGATCAATTCATGTAACACTGTAACAAAAATACCGCTTACTGGGATTCAGTAATTATTTTGCAGCTCACTGTCTACTACACTACAAAAATAAATTTACAGATACAGTAAAATACAGCAATGTTTTTTTTTTCCTTTCTTTTTTTCATTTTACTATTGTAAATTGATCTGGCAGTAGATATGTTGAACTTGGTATGCACCACAATACAGTATACTGTCAATTACAGTAAAACTAAATTCAGCATCCTCTGCACATTTGGCCAAATTTTATTACAGTATATAAGGTACTATAGCAGTATTGGTCTTCTGACACAAGACAGTCATTTCTCAGTTTACTGTACATAGATTTCCCTCATCTAAAGTACTGGTACTGTGTAAGTTTTAAACCCCTGTAAATTATTCATTCAGCTCTCTCTCAGATTTTGACTGGTGTGTCACCAGTTTTGCTACCTAATGTAGTCATTGTTAAACGTTTTGAGAAATATGTCTTTGCTTTGAGAACTGAATGAATGGTTTGGGAAACTGGGTCAACTGAATCACTTATAATGTGTTAGCAATCGAGAAAAGCTAAAATACATTTATCTTACCTAACTAGTTTCTGTGATCGGGATCTTCTTATTGATTTCATGTTACCGTTTCGTCGGATGGCAAAAAGAGGAGCGGCGGTCGGTGAATCAGCTCGCAAAAAATTACGAAAATTCAGGACTTCTGAGTTAGCCGAGAAGCAGTAATTTTCCGATTCACAAACAAATGGAAACAATTCGTAAGTGAACTTGGCTGCGCTGTGTTTTTGACTCCCAGAGAACCGGTTCATAAGAGTCATTTGTTAATGTAGCTGACTACATTGGGCGCGCTGCGTGCGCGTGCAACGTGTTTTCTTGCCATTAATTTGCAATACGCTGTCTTTTTATGTCATCACATTGAAGCGCCGCTGCTGAAAAGCAGTAGTACTTGAAACACTGCTAACATTTATATTTTATTCTCTGATAATTTTGGGTGGCAGATGGGGTGGCAAAGCTTTTCTTAGGGTGGCAGTTGCCACCCCGTGCCACCCCGGTAGATCCGCCCCTGCACACACACTCATTCACTCACTCAGTCATTCACACACTCACTCACTCACTCACACCACCTCACAACTCACACACACACACACTCACACACTCACTCATTCACTCCACACAAGCACACACACTCATTCACACCACACACACACACACACACACACACACACACACACACACACCACACACACACCACTCACTCACTCATTCACACCACACACCTCACTCACTCACTCATTCATTCACACACTCACACACTTCACACACAACTCACTCACCATTCACACACTCATTCACTCATTCACTCACACACACTCACTCACTCACTCACTCATTCATTCACACACACACACACTCACTCACTCATTCACACACTCATTCACTCATTCACTCACACACACTCACTCATTCACTCATTCACTCATTCACTCACACACACACACACACACACACACACACACACACACACACACTCACTTCATTCACTGCACCCACACACACACACACACCTCATCCAGTCATTCACACCACTCACTCATTCCTCACACCACACACACAACACACTCATCATTCACTCACACACACACACCACAACACACTCAATTCACTCACACACACACCCACACACACACACACACCCACACACACACACCACACACACCCACACACACTCACCACTCTTTCACACACACCCACTCACATCACGCATTCATTCACCACACTCACTCTTCCTTCACACACTCACTCCCTCATCACACACTCTTCACTCATTCAACTCACACACACTCCTCACTCACTCACTCATTCAATTCACACACACGCATACGCACTCATTCACACCACACATCACACACACACACACACACAACACACATCACTCCACACACACAACACTCATTCACTCATTCACACACTCACGCATTTACTCACACACACACACCACACACTCACTCATCACTCAGACTTTTTTTTGTGATTGTGGGACTTTCCTAGACTTCAATGCATTTTACACTGAACAAACTGTACATTCTCTAGCCCCTACCGCCCTACCCCTAAACCTAACCCTCACAGGAAACTGTGCAAACTTTACTTTTTCACAAAAACTCATTCTATATGATTATAAACCTTTACATTGTGGGGACCGCTGGCTGGTCCCCACGATGTAGGTGAACTCAGGTTTATATTACATCATGGGGACATTTGGTCCCCACAATGTAATATAAACAAACACTCACTCATTCACTCACCGCACACACACTCACTCACTCTCACTCACACCCACTCACTCATTCACTCACACACACGCATTCACTCACACACACACACACACACACACACACTCACTTCACTCATTCACACACACCACGCACTCACTCACTCATTCACACACTCACTCATTCACTCACACACACTCATCACTCAACACACACACTCACACTCACTCACTCACTCACACACATCACTCACTCACTCACTCACACACTCAACCATTCACACACACTCCTCATTCACACACTCACTCATTCACACACCTTCACTCATTCACTCACTCACCACACTCACTCACTCACTTCACACACTCACTCACTCAGCACACTCACACCACTCACTCATCTCACTCATTCACACACTCACTCACACTCACTCACTCACTCACACATTCACACACCACTCACTCACTCACTCATTCACACACTCACTCATTCCACACTCACTCATTCACTCACACACCACCATCACTCACTCACTCACTCACACACACACGCATTCACTCACACACTCACTCATTCACTCACTCATTCACACACTCATTCACTCACACACTCACTCACTGTTCACTCACACACACACACTCACTCACTCACTTACTCACTCTCACTCGCACACACACTCACAGTTTGTAGAAATTCTGCCCAGCCACCAAGAATATAGTGTGTGGTGTGTGTGTGTGTGTGTAAGCGAGAGAAACACATTTTATTACCTGTAAGACAAACACAGATGCCCTTTCCAGCAGGGACACGTCTGTCTGTGGTTTCTTTAAGACTCTCTCACTCTCTCAGGGGTTCGTTTGATCGATTTATTCAGTGGTAAACAAGCGTCCTCTTGTGTTTCCTGTGACTGAGTCGACCTGAGAGACGTGACAACCGATCTGCAGCATCTGATGGAGTTTTATTTAGTCTGAGCATTGCCTGCCTGTGAGGGATAAAAGTGAAAATACATGTATTGACATTGACTGTGAGTGTGTGAGTGTTTCCAAACACAATGACGTCTTTATCGCATCTAAATAACTGGATTCACGACTGTTCTGAGTGTCACTGCGGTAAATGTGCTGCTGTCGTTCTGTGACGCTCTCAGTGTGTGTTGGATGTGTGAATGTCATCAGACAAACATTTCACCCTGACTATTATATTCATCTGGAGCACAATAACACTGTTGTCATGTTCTTAAAGGACTCGAATGGTGAGGAATCTGTTTGTCCTTGACCTTTTGTCATCAGAGTTCACTGTACGTTTCAGACCTCAAAAATTTCACCAAACATTATTTGTAGTGCCTCCCATCCAATAATCGCAAAGTATAATAATCATAAAATATAATAATTATTACTATATCAGAAAATAAATAGGAATGGAATATAATAGTTTGGGTTCTGTTGTTAATTGTAACCTCTAATATTACTGTAATGTATCAAATGAGCATAGTTTACAGTATTAGTTGGGGGAATTTTTTTTCCTCAAGAAAATCAAACTATTGGTATCGACAAATCATTGTGAATAATCGGCTATCAGTATCAGCAGAAATCATTCTGAATAATTGGTATTGGCAGAAATCATTCTGAATAATCGGTATCGGCAGATATCATTGTGAATAATCGTATCGGCAGAAATCTTTCTGAATAATCGGTATTGGCAGATATCATTCTGAATAATCGGCTATCGGTATCGGCAGAAATCATTCTGAATAATCGGTTATTGTATCGGCAGAAATCATTCTGAATAATCGACTATCAGTATCAGCAGAAATCATTCTGAATAATCGGTTATTGTATCGGCAGAAATCATTCTGAATAATCGACTATCGGTATCAGCAGAAATCATTCTGAATATCGACTATCAGTATCAGCAGAAATCATTCTGAATAATCGGTTATCGGTATCGGCAGAAATCATTCTGAATAATCGTTATTGTATCGGCAGAAATCATTCTGAATAATCGACTATCAGTATCGGCAGAAATCATTCTGAAATCGCGTATCGGCAGAAATCATTCTGAATAATCGGTAAGAAATCATTCGGAATAATCGACTATCGAATAATTGATCGCAGAAATCATTCTGAATAATCGACTATCGGCAGAATCATTCTGAATATCGTATCGGCAGAATCATTTCTGATAATCGGTATCGGCAGAAATATTCTGAAATCGTATCGGCAGAAATCATTCTGAATAATTGGTATCGACAGAAATCATTCTGAATAATCGACTATCGGCAGATATCATTCTGAATAATCGGTATCGGCAGAAATCATTCTGAATAATCGGTATCGGCAGAAATCATTCTGAATAATCGGTATCGGCAGAATAAAATCGGTATCGGCACATTCTGAAATCGACTATCCAGATATCATTCTGAATAATGGTAATCGAATAATCGGTATCGGCAGAAATCATTCTGAATAATTGGCTATCGGTATCGGCAGAAATCATTCTGAATAATCGATATCGGCAGAAATCATTCTGAATAATCGCTATCGCAGATATCATTCTGAATAATCGTATCGCAGAAATCATTCTGAATATCATCATTCGAATATCGTATCAGGCAGAAATATTGGAATATCGTAGGCAGAAATCATTCTAATCGACTATATCATCAAATAATCGCTATCTACGGCAGAAATCATTCAGAATATCGACTATCGTGGCAGAATCATTCCGAATAATCGACTATCGGTATCGGCAGAAATCATTCAGGACTATCGCATCGAAATCATTCTGAGGCTATCGGTATCGGCAGAAATCATTCAGAATAATCGAATATTCGCAGAAATCATTCCTAATAATCGACTATCGGTATCGGCAGAAATCATTCAGATAATCGACTATCGTATCGGCAGAAATCAAATAATCGACTATCGTATCGGCAAATCATTCGAAACTATCGTATCGGCAGAAATCATTCGAATAAATATAGATCATTCGACGGCAGATGAATATATCGGTATCGGCAGAAATCATTCTGAAATAATCCTCATTCGATAGTATCGGCGCAGAAATCATTCTGAATAATCGGTATCGGCAGAAATCATTCTGAATAATCGGTATCGCAGAAATCGTATCGGCAGAATCATTCTGAATAATCGCTATCAGCTATCATTCTGAATAATCGGTATCGGCAGAAATCATTTGATAATCGGTACGAATATCGCATATCATTCTGAATAATCGGTATCAGGAAATCATTCTGAATATCGTATCGGCAGAATCATTCTGAATATCGGTATCGGCAGAATAACGCTATCGCGCAGAAATCATTCCGAATAATCGGTATCGGCAGAAATCATTCTGAATAATCGGTATCGGCAGAAATCATTCTGAATAATATCGCTATCGGCAGAAATCATTTCGAGAAATAATCGGTATCGGCAGAAAATCATTCTGAAATCTCGACTATCGGTATCAGCAGAAATCATTCCGCGGTATCGGCAGAAAACATTCTGAATAATCGGCTATCGGTATCGCAGAAATCAATAATCGGTATCGCAGAAATCATTCTGAATAATCGGCTATCTATAGAATCGACTATCGTATCGTCAGAAACTTTTTGATAATCGACTACGCGCAAAATCATTCCGATAATCGACTATCGGTATCGGCAGAAATCATTCGAATAATCGACTATCGGTATCGGCAGAAATCATTCCGAATAATCGCTATCGGTATCGGCAGAAAATCATCAGATAATCGACTATCGATCCAGAATCATTCTGAATAATCGACTATCGGTATCGGCAGAATCATTCAGAATAATCGACTATCTATCGGAATTCGAGACTATCGTATCGGCAGAAATCATTCTGAATAATCGCTATCCGGTATCGGCAGAAATCATTCAGAATAATCGCTATCGTATCGGAGAAATCATTCTGAATAATCGGTATCGGCAGAAATCATTCGGAATAATCGACTATCAGCAGATATCATTCTGAATAATGGCTATCGGTATCGGCAGAAATCATTCTGAATAATCGGTATCGGCAGAAATCATTCGAGGCTATCGGTATCGGCAGAAATCTTCTGAATATTGGCTATTGTATCGGCAGATATCATCGAATAATCGACTATCAGCAATCATTGAATAATCGTATCGGCAAAATATTCTGAATAATCGTATCGCAGAAATCATTCTGAATAATCTATTGTATCGGCATTCTGAATAATCATCGGTATCTCATTCTGAATAATCGACTATCAGCAAATATCATTCTGAATAATCGTATCGGCAGAAATCATTCTGAATAATCGTATCGGCAGAAATCATTCTGAATAATCGGTATCGGCAGATATCATTCTGAATAATCGGTATTGGCAGAAATCATTCTGATATCGGTATCTGCAGAATAATTCTGAATAATCGGTATCGGCAGAAATCATTCTGAATAATCGACTATCGGTATCAGCAGAAATCATTCCGAATAATCGGTATCGGCAGAAATCATTCTGAATAATCGGCTATCGTATCGGCAGAAATCATTCTGAATAATTGGCTATCGGTACGGCAGAAATCATTCCAATAATGATCGGCAGAAATCGAATGACTATCAGGAATAATCGGTATCGGCAGAAAACATTCGAATAATCGGCTATCGGTATCGGCAGAAATCATTCTGAATAATCGGTTATCGGTATCGGCAGAAATCATTCTGAATAATCGGCTATCGGTATCGGCAGAAATCATTCAGAATCGCAATCATTCTGAATAATGACTATCTATCGGCAGAAATCTTCAGAATAATGACTATCGTATCGGCAGAAATCATTTTGAATAATCGACTATCGGTATCGGCAGAAATTGACATCGCGCAGAATCATTTTGAATCTCGACGTATCGGCAGAAATCATTCAGAATCGACTATCGTTATCGGCAGATATTCAGACTATCGGATCGGCAGAATCATCGACTAATCGACTATCGGTATCGGCAGAAATCATTCAGAATAATCGACTATCGTATCGGCAGAAATCATTCTGAATAATCGACTATCGGATCGCAGCAGAAATCGATTCGTATCTAATCGGTATCGGCAGAAATCATTCGGAATAATCGACTATCAGCAGATATCATTCTGAATAATTGGCTATCGTATCGGCAGAAATCATTCTGAATAATATCGGCAGAAATCATTCTGAATAAGCGGTATCGGCAGAAATCATTGAATAATTGGCTATTGGTATCGGCAGATATCATTCTGAATAATCGACTATCAGCAAATATCATTCTGCTAATAATCATTCTGACGATCGCAGAAACATTCGAATCGGTATCGGCAGAAATCATTCTGAATAATCGGTATCGGCAGAAATCATTCTGAATAATCGGTTCGGCAGAAATCATTGGAATCATTGGCTATCGGTATCGGCAGAAATCATTCTGAATAATCGGTTATCGGTATCGGCAGAAATCATTCTGAATAATTGGCTATCGGTATCGGCAGAATCATTCAGAATTCGACTATCGGTATCGTCATCTGAATAATCGGTTATCGGTATCGGCAGAAATCATTCTGAATAATCGGTTATCGGTATCGGCAGAAATCATTCTGAATAATCGACTATCGTATCGGCAGAAATCAGTCTGAATAATCGACTATCGTATCGGCAGAAATCATTCTGAATAATCGTTATCGGTATCGGCAGAAATCATTCTGAATTGTCAAGAACTGCTTTTTTTTTACCCAAAAGTTGGTAAAAGCATTGTATGAGATGAGATGTATGAGACGAGGCCATCAGATGTCTGTGTATAACAGGTGCTCAGGTACAGACACAATCACAGCTGGTCTGTGATTAATGACACGTCTGTTTGAGCTCAAGGACAGAAAACCACAGATACAAACACAGCGGATGAAGAGACTGAAGGACTGAGACTCTCTGTCTGTGATCAGATGTTAGAGAGTGTGTGTGTGTGTGTTTCAGACGGACGCCGCTCTCATGTACGACGCGGTTCATGTGGTCGCTGTGGCCGTCCAGCAGTCGCCGCAGATCACCGTCAGCTCACTGCAGTGCAACAGACACAAACCCTGGCGCTTCGGTGGACGATTCATCAGCCTCATCAAAGAGGTACAAACATGCACACATATCAGGAACTGTCACTGTTACAAACATCTGTGTTATTTCAAAGAGAGCTGAAATTGTGAGTTTAGATCTAATTAAAGTGGAGTGTTTCATGCACATGTTAAACATGTCTCAGTTCAGTCAGTGTCAGCGGGAAGAGTGTGTGTTTGCAGTCGTCTTTGTCATTATTTCAGACATAAATCACTGCAGGTGTGTTTGTTTGTATGTCGATATCGAGGTGTTTGTTTGGCTCAATCATGTTCAGATTCAGACAGTGTTTTTGTGCGTCTCTCCTCAGATCTTTGGTCTCATTGTGGGTAATTTGTGAAAATGACACTTCGTACCTGCAGTCTTCTCTCCGTCTTTGAAGTGAAGAACAATACGTCGTTCACAGAAACAGAGACTCGTTTCACTCGCAGGCCTGAGAAATACACACAATAATATTCACACAGAAAGACACTCTGCTGTAAATGTGAAACTTCACCTTAACTTATTGACCGAATTAAATTAAAAAAAACTAAAATTATTCAGATGCACTCCAGATGCATCTCTCACATTTATACCTAAAGATATGAATAGAAAAAATTAGGTAAATTCATCGTAAAACTATTAATTTTAAATTATTTGCAATTTGACTTAATTATTTAATTATTAATTATTTGAATTATCCAGTTAAATGACATACGACAGTAAAAATTATTAATCTGAAATGTTCAATAATTTATTTAATGAGTTTAATTTATTTTTAATAATAATAAAATTAAATGTGTGTGGTGTGTGTATATATATATATATATATATATATATATGTGATTTGAATGAGTTTAATTTTTAATGTGTTTTATTATTAATTAATATTATATATACATGTGTGTTATAGATAATATATATATATATATATAAATGAGTTTAATTTATTAATTTTTAAAATATAATAAAATTAAAATTAAATATGTGTGTGGTGTGTTATATATATATATATATATATATATATAATTTTAGATTTATTTAATGAGTTTAATTTATTAATGTGTTTTATTATTAATTAATATTAATACAGTGTGTATAATATATTATATATATATATATAAATATTTAGTTTATATAATTTGAGTTTAATTTTTGTTTTTAAAATATATTATTAATATTATATATAATATATTTTATCATTTATCTATCATTTATCATTTATTTATTAATTAAAATATTTAATTTGATAATCATTTGAGTTTAATTTATTAATGTGTTTTATTGTTATTAATTAATTTATATACAGTGTGTGTATATATTTAATTTTTAATTTGATAATATTTGAGTTAATTTATTAATGTGTTTTTAAATAATAATTATTATATTCTTTATATATATATATATATATATATATATGTGTGTGTGTGTGTGTTTTAAAATCTTATTAATATATATATTTAGTGAGTTTAATTTTTAAAATTAGCTTTTAAAAATATATTAAGAAATATTAATTATTATATTATATTAATTAATTAAGGAATATTAATTAATTAATATTATATTAATTAAGATAATACTTATCATTTATTTATTAGTTTTACAAGTGAAGTTTTCTTTCCTGTATTGTTATATTTCCTGTTGAAATTGAGAAATATTAAATGCCTTGTCCTTTAAAAAACAAAATAAAACAAAAAAACAATAACCTTTAGATACACAGCTTGACCAAAACAGAGAGAGTCGTTTTAAATGCACAAAAGTATATTTTGTCATGTTTTAGGGAACACTGGGACAGAAATGATCTCACAGCTACATAATAAAAGCCACAAAAACCCCTGATGAATTTGGATAATTTGATTCTCTTCAGGCTCTTTAGTGAAATAATGTGTTTGCAGTTCATGTTTAATCATTTCAGATGAGAATCTTCTGCTGTTGATTGCGTCAATAAACACTCAACGTCTCTGATGCTTGTGAACGTGTGTGTGTAAATGTGTGTTAAAGCCTGTGGTGTGTGTGTTTGTCTCCGCAGGCATCATGGGACGGACTGACGGGGCGAATCCTCTTCAACAAAACCAACGGCCTGAGGACAGACTTTGACCTGGACGTGATCAGTCTCAAAGAGAACGGACTCGAGAAGGTGTGTGTGTGTGTGTGTGTACGTCATGCACGACTAAGTGTATATGAGTTCATTCATGCATGTGTGTGTGTGTTTCTTGCACAGATCGGGACGTGGGATCCTCCGCGTGGACTGAACATGACAGAGAATCACAAGAGTAAAATCACCAACATCACAGACTCGCTGGCCAACAAATCACTGCGTGTGTCCACCATACTGGTAAACACACCACCACACACACACACACACCACACACACACACCTACTCTGCTTTTTTCCATGTTCATCTTTCATCTTCAGTGTGTAATGTTGCTGTTTGAGCAGTTAACCTAAAAATGACCTTTTGGGATGAGCTAATATTTTCCTGCTTTGATTTTTAACTCACTTTGAAAAAATCCACGAACTAATAAACACGATGTTTTGCTTCTTCCGTCTGTGTGTTCAGGAGGAGCCGTACGTCATGTTTAAGAAGTCGGATAAACCCCTGTACGGAAACGACCGCTTCGAGGGATTCTGTGTGGACCTGCTTCGGGAGCTTTCGGGAATCTTGGGCTTCCGCTACGAGATCCGGTTAGTGGAGGACGGGAAATACGGGGCGTTCGAGGAGAGCACCGGCCAGTGGAACGGCATGATCCGCGAGCTCATGGATCACGTGAGTAAAACTATTAGATATTACAGTTTTTATTAATATTCTGAATTTGCTTTTATTTTTAGGTTTTCATGTTTTAATTAATTTTTTAAATTTAAATTTAAATTCATTAGTCATTTTTATTAGTAGTAAAAATAATAAAATATAATATTTATATTTAGGTTTAATTTATATTTATTTTACTTTTAGTTTTGTTAATTAATTTTAGTCCTGCAGTTGCCAACTCATTTATTTTAAGTTTTTCATCTAATATTTCTATATTATATTTTATTTAAGCTTTATTTTAATTAATAAAATTAATTGTTTTTGTCATTATTACTATTTTTTTCTTTAAATATTTATATTTAGGTTTAATTAATATTTATTTTAGTTGTAGTTTTTATTTATTTCCTGTTAGGTTTTTCATCTGATATTTCTATTTTATTTCAGCCTTATTTTAATTAACAAATTATTATTATTTTTAAATATTTCTATTTAGGTTTAATTTATATTTATTTTAGTTTTAGTTTTTATTTATTTCCTGTTAATTAATTTTAGTCCTTCAGTTGTCAGCTCATTTATTTTAAGTTTTTTCATCTAATATTTCTATATTATTTTATTTAAGCTTTATTTTAATTAACAAATTAATTGTTTTTTGTCATTATTACTATTTTTTTCTTAAATATTATATTAAAGTTTAATTTATATTTATTTTAGTTGTAGTTTTTATTTATTTCCTGTTAGGTTTTTCATCTGATATTTCTATTTTATTTCAGCCTTATTTTAATTAACAAATTATTATTATTTTTAAATATTTCTATTTAGGTTTAATTTATATTTATTTTAGTTTTAGTGTTTATTTATTTCCTGTTAATTAATTTTAGTCCTTCAGTTGTCAACTCATTTATTTTAAGTTTTTCATCTAATATTTCTATATATATTTATTTAAGCTTATTTTAATTACAAAATTAATTGTTTTTTGTCATTATTACTATTTTTTCTTTAAATATTTATATTTAAGTTTAATTAATATATTTTAGTTGTAGTTTTTATTTATTTCCTGTTAGGTTTTTCATCTGATATTCTATTTTATTTCAGCCTTATTTTAATTAACAATTATTATTATTTTTAAATATTTCTATTTAGGTTTAATTTATATTTATTTTAGTTTTAGTTTTATTTATTTCCTGTTAATTAATTTTAGTCCTTCAGTTGTCAACTCATTTATTTTAAGTTTTTCATCTAATATTTCTATATTATATTTTATTTAAGCTTTATTTTAATTAACAAAATTAATTGTTTTTGTCATTATTACTATTTTTTCTTTAAATATTTATTTAAGTTTAATTAATATTTATTTAGTTGTATTTTTATTTATTTCCGTTAGGTTTTTCATCTGATATTATTTATTCAGCCTTTTTAATTAACAATTTATTTTTTTAAATATTTCTATTTAGGTTTAATTTATATTTATTTTAGTTTTTATTTTTAATTTTATTTTTCCTCTAATATTATATTTTATTTTAAGCTTTATTTTAATTAACAAAATTAATTGTTTTTGTCATTATTACTATTTTTTCTTTAAATATTTATATTTAAGTTTAATTTATATTTATTTTAGTTGTAGCTTTTATTTATTTCCTGTTAGGTTTTTCATCTAATATTTCTATTTTATTTCAGCCTTATTTTAATTAACAAATTATTATTATTATTATTATTATTTTTAAATATTTCTATTTAGGTTTAATTTATTTATTTTGTTAAGTTCATTTTTAGTTTTTATTAATTTCCAATTAGTAATTTTAGTGCTTCAGTTCACTTTAATTTATTTATTTATTTATTTTTAGTTTAAGTTTCATCTAATATTTATAAGCATGAATTCCTTTCTCAGAAGTATTTTTAAATTTTAAATAATTAATTTTATTTTTCATTTTTTAAAATAAATTTTAAATATTATTTCAGCTTTATTTCAATTAACATTGATGTTTTTACACTAAAGTTTTAGTTAATAGCAGCGAGTGCTCGTCATATGAGTAAACAACATGTCACTAGTGTGAGAGAAACTCTGAAGTGATTTCGCTTGGAAAAGAAGCCGAGATCCGTCTGGAGATTCTGGGAGCCGCCCGCGTGTCTCCGGAGGTCTTATTAACGGACGCTGTAGTCTGAGCTTGTTCGTGTGTAAGAACCGGAGCTGACAGCGAGCGAGGGACATGCTCAACATGAATTAATGATCAGATTCTCCAGCGCCGCGAGCCGCGCCACACGTTCGGTTTGATCCCGCGCACGGATTTTAAATTCGCTGGCCTTTACGTTCATAATCCGCATTTGAAACCTCAGTCTAACCCTTGTTTTGTGTTCTTGTGATTTTGACCAGGAAAGGATTTTCTTGCTAATAAAGTGTTCGGATGAGTTTGAAACACTGTTAACTGTTGTGTTGGTGATTGACAGAAAGCAGACCTGGCCGTGGCGCCGCTGACCATCACGTACGTCCGAGAGAAGGTGATTGACTTCTCCAAACCCTTCATGACCCTGGGCATCAGCATCCTGTACCGCAAACCCAACGGCACCAACCCCGGCGTCTTCTCCTTCCTCAACCCTCTCTCCCCTGATATCTGGATGTATATTCTACTGGCTTGCTTGGGTGTCAGTTGTGTGCTGTTTGTCATAGCCAGGTAACATGTGACCCTCGCGTCAGTGTTTGACCACGCGTCCGTCTTCATCCTCATCCATCCTCGCTCTCAGGAAACGGGGCCGTTTGTGTCTCAAATTCTCTGCAGTTTAATAAAAACATGAGATTTCTCTAGCCTAACTTGTGAAATATTATTGCATCACACCACATCATTCACAACCAATATTGTTATATTTACTGGCAAGCATATTATATATATATGTATATATATATAGCAATTTAATTACAGTCAATGTTGCTGTTTTTAGTGACAAGAAAAATAAAATATGTATATAAAAAAGCATCACACCATATTATTTATAGCCAATATTTCTATATATTTAGTGGCAGGCAAAATAATAATAAAAATATATGTATTTATTTACAGCCAATGTTGTTGTTTTTAGTGGCAAGAAAAATTAAATATATATAAAATATCAATATAATTGCACCACAGCACATTATTTACAGCCAATATGTTATATTTAGTGACAAAAAAATTAAAATAAATTACAAATAAATATAATTGCATCACACCACATTAATTACAGCCAAAATTGTTATATTAGTGGCAAAAATGTAAAATAAATATTAAATATAATTATACCACACTGCATTATTTATAGCCGATATTATGATATTTAGTGGCAAAAAATTAAAATAAATATTAAAAATA
Organism: Culter alburnus; assembly: GCA_028476615.1. Lineage (NCBI taxonomy): Eukaryota > Metazoa > Chordata > Actinopteri > Cypriniformes > Xenocyprididae > Culter > Culter alburnus. Next base: position 16,276 of record JAOTNS010001291.1, read on the forward strand.
ATTATAATTGCACCACACTGCATTATTTATAGCCAATATTATGATATTTAGTGGCAAAAAATTTAAATAAATATTAAAAATAAATATAATTGCATCACACCACATTAATTACAGCCAAAATTGTTATATTTAGTGGCAAACATTTTTAAATAAATATTAAATATTATAATTGCACCACACTACATTATTTATAGCCAATGTTATGATATTTAGTGGCAAAAAAAATTCAAATAAATATTAAAAATAAATATAATTGCATCACACCACATTAATTATAGCCAAAATTGTTATATTTAGTGGCAAACATTTTTTAAATAAATATTAAATATAATTATAATTGCACCACACTGCATTATTTATAGCCAATATTATGATATTTAGTGGCAAAAAATTAAAATAAATATTAAAAATAATTATAATTGCACCACAGTGCATTATTTATAGCCAATATTATGATATTTAGTGGCAAAAAATTTAAATAAATATAAAATATAAATATAATAAGGGGCAAAAAAACATATATATTATATAATAATAATAATAATAATATATTTATTTACAGCCAATGTGATTGTTTTTAGTGGCAAGAAACATAAAATAAATATAATTGCACCATACCACATTATTTACAGCCAATTGTTATATTTACTGGCAAGAAAAATAAATATATAAAATATATAAAAATAACACAAATTCTGCATTTTCTCAATATATCTATATATAAACACACACACATGTAGTGAAGGCGTGATGTTTAATTACAGTACAAGCGAGTTCAGCTCTGCACATGTAAACTGGTTGATGTTCTGAGGAAGACAACAAACTTCACTTTAAACCAGAGTGAAATAATGAGATGACGTCCAGAATCGTGTTCACACGTGAACGGCAGCGTTTCCTGTGACTGAGCGTCAGCTCCTCGTGTCTCTGTCGTCTGATGTTCTGTTAAACCCTCTGGATATCCCATAATCACTTACTTCCCACCTTCATCCTCTCTCATGAGTGTCGCTCTCTGTAATATCTCTCTCAGCGTTTATGGCCACATCTCACAGCGGTCTCGTGACACTAATGAAATCAGTTTCCTGATCTAAAGACCTCCGGGACGCTGATGCCGTTTCAAACGCCCCGCAGGTTTTTACGCTCGGCGTCGATGTTTAATGTTACTGGCGAGACGATACGAAAGAAAAGCCACGACTGTCACCTAAGTTAGTTTGGAATATGCACAGTGTGTTAGTGAGGCATTCTGGGTAAGTTTCCTCCTGAGGCCTGATGATTCCAGCTTTATTTGTGTTGTTGAACTGGAAGTCAATGAGTTTCCGCTCGGCTCTGTAATTGGAATATTGACGTTTTCAACTGCTGTATTGATTAGAAAAGCCCCAATTCAGCTCTAAACACACACACCAGTTCCTCCAGATCCCAAACACTCATGCAGACGTTCCTGGAGCGTCACACACGCGTGCCGTCGGGACTGACGGGATCTATGAAGAGTCACAGAGAAATAATGCACAATAATTATTTAATGTCATAACTTTGTTTTAAATCATTCAGAACTTTAATGTTGCTTTAATTTAAAAAGCTTCTTTGGGGAATCAGTTCATTCATGACATCACTGAAAACAAATAAAAAATATCAATATAATAAATGCACCACATTATCTACAGTTAATATTATTACATTAATAAATAAATGAACCTGAACACTTTTCTGTCTGTACCACTGTTCTCACACACACACACACACACACACACACACACACATGTTTGTTTTTGTGAATTGTGGGGACTTTCCATAGACTTCAATGCATTTTACACTGAACAAACTGTACATTCTATCCCCCTACCCTGCCCTACCCTAAACCTAACCCTCACAGGAAACTGTGCAAACTTTTACTTTTTCACAAAAACATTCTATATGATTTATAAACCCATTTACATGTGGGGACCGCTGGCTGGTCCCCACGATGTAGGTGAACTCAGGTTTATTACATCAGGGGACATTTGGTCCCCACAATGTAATATAAACAAAAGCACACACACACACACACAGTCATACACACACAGGCTGTTTTATTATTCTGAACACTCTGAGCACTTGTGTGATGATAGTTCTGCTGTGACTTACCTGGAACTAACCACACACATACTACAATCACACACACACAGCACAACAACACAAACAACACACACACACACACACACACACACACACTACAACAAACACACACACCACACACAAACACACACACACACCACAACACACTACAACACAACACACACACAACACACACACGCCACACAACACACAAAGCCACAGCACCACACCTCTCACAACACACACACACACACCACACACATACTCTACAACAAACCACACACGCACACATACACACAACCAACAACACACACACACACACACAAAAACACACACTGCACACACACACACAACACAACACACACACACACACACACACACACACACACACACACACACACACACACACAACAACCCACACAACAAACACACACACACACACCACACACACACACCACACACACACACTAACACACACACACACACACACCACTACCACCACTACACACACACCCACACACACACAACACACACACACACACAACACACAAACACACGCACATGCCACACCACACCACAACACACACACACACACACTCCTACACACACACACCACCACACACACACACAGCACACACACTCTCTCTCTCTCTCTCACACACACACACACACACACACACACACACTACACCAAACACACAACACACACACACATGCACACACACACACACTCACACACACCACAGCACACACACACACAACACAACACACACACACACTACACAACAAACACACACACACACACCACACACACAAACAATAAACACATACATCACACACACACACTCTCTCTCTCTCTCACACACTACACACACACACAACACACAACTACAACAAACAACACCACACACATGAGGACACACACACACACGCACTCTCTCTCACACACACACACACACACACACACACACACACTAGAACACACACCACACACACACACACACATGTTTGTTTTGTTGAATGTGGGGACTTTCCATAGACTTCAATGCATTTTACACTGAACAAACTGTACATTCTATCCCCCTACCCTGCCCTACCCCTAAACAACCCTCACAGGAAACTGTGCAAACTTTTACTTTTCACAAAACTCATTCATATGATTTATAAACCATTACATTGTGGGGACCGCTGGCTGGTCCCCACGATGTAGGTGAACTCGGTTTATATTACATCATGGGGACATTTGGTCCCACAATGTAATATAAACAAAGCAGCCACACACACAAACACAACAAACACAAAACACACACAACAAGAACACACACCACACACACACACACACACACACCACACACACACATACACCACAACAAACACACACACACACGCACATGACACACCACACACACACACCAACACACAACACACACACACACATGCCACACATGCACACACACACACACACACCACACCACATGCACACACACTCTCTCTCTCTCTCACACACACACACACACGTTCTACAACAAACCCACACACACACACACCACATACACACACACAAACACACACACACGCACTTCTCTCTCTCTCTCACACACACACACACACACACACACACACACACACTACAACAAACACACACACACACACGCACTCTTCTCTCTCTCAACACACACCACACCCCACACACACTACAAACACAACAAACACACAAAACACACACACACAACATGAGACACACACCACAACCACACACACGCACTCTCTCTCAACACACCAACACAAACACAACACACACAACACACACAACACAACAAAACCACACACACGAGACACACGCACAACACACACACACACTACAACAAACACACAAACCACACACCACATGCGCGGCACACACCACACACACACACACAAACACACACACACACAAACACACACACACACACGCAACACACACACACACACACACACATGCACACACACACACACACTACAACAAAACACACGCAACTCACACTCTCACACACACAACACACATGAGGACACACACAACAACACACACAACACACACTACAACAAACACACACACACACACGAGAGACACACACACACACTTACACACTACATATAGACTCACACACACACACTTACACACTACATATAGACTCACACACACACTTACACTACATGTAGACTCACACACACACACACACACTACATACACTACAACAAACACACACACGAGACTCACACACACACACACTTACACACTACATGTAGACTCACACACAACACACTCGCACACAAAGACCTAGAAAGAGAAACATGTTTGAGATCAGTGCATGATTGACTAAAAACAGCGTCAGATCAGAAAATAAACACTTGTTGTCGTTCTGCTCTGTGAGGATTGTGTGGCGATTGATCAGCTGATATCTGTCCAGAACATGTTAGTGTCAGTGTTCAGATGAAAGTGTGCCACAAATGCTGCCAAAATATCTTGTCTCAGATATGAATAAAAGGCTGGTTTTGCCTGTAGTGTCTTAATGTTTGGTGTGTGTGTTGATGTGAGGGTGTGTGTGTGTGTGTGCTGTGACAGTAAATACGTCAGTTTGTACACTCAGGTTCAGTCCGTACGAGTGGTATAACCCTCACCCCTGCAACCCCGACTCAGACGTGGTGGAGAATAACTTCACGCTGCTCAACAGCTTCTGGTTTGGTGTCGGAGCGCTCATGCGGCAAGGTGAGTCCCTCAGCGCCTCCTGCTGGAGCCGAGCTGCTACACCAGAGCTTAATGAAGGTCTTCATGAAACTGAAGTTGTGTTTGTTCAGAGTTTTCTGATCTTTAATCATGTTCTCAGAACAAACCACAGTTATATTTGATCTGTTTACATGCATGTCATGTGACCATCAACCGTCATCAGAGAACGTGTTTTAAATGATTGAAATATGAATTTAAAATCCCAAGGGAAGAAAATATCTTGACAAAAAAACGTTTGTTCTCTCGTCAGGGTCGGAGCTAATGCCGAAGGCTCTGTCCACCAGGATCGTCGGAGGAATCTGGTGGTTTTTCACGCTCATCATCATTTCCTCCTACACGGCAAACCTGGCCGCCTTCCTGACCGTGGAGCGCATGGAGTCACCCATCGACTCGGCGGATGATCTGGCCAAGCAAACCAAGATCCTCTACGGCTTGGTGGAGGACGGCGCCACCATGACTTTCTTTAAGGTACTGCAGGTGGAGATTCGCGTTGATTTCTCTGTAGCGCTTCATACAGTACAGAGTGTTTCAGAGCAGAAACATTTCAGGTGTAAAGCTGCTCTACAATTCAACTCAATTCAGTTCAGTGTTGATTCAGTTTCAATTTTGATTCATTTCAGTTGAATATCAGTGTCAATGTTTTAAAATTAATCAATTATTAAATTAAATTTCAGGTGTAAAGCAGCTCTGCAGAAGACAATGTCATTATTCAACTCAATTCAGTTCAATTTTTATTCAGTTCATTTCAGTAAGTGTTAATGTTGCAAAATTAATCAATTATGAAAAATTTTGATTCAATTTGGTTCAGTTTTGATTCATTTGAACTTGAATATCAGTGTCAATGTAAAATTAATCAGTTATGAAACAAATTCAATTTCCAGTGTAAAGCATTTCTACAGAAGACAATATTGTCATTATTCAACTTAATAGCATCATTATTCAACTCAATTCAGTTCAATGCGGATTCAATTTAGTTCAATAAAGGTTATAAATATTGCAAAATTTATCAACTATAAAACATTCAATTCATCTATAAAGCATATTGTCATTCAGCTCAATTTAGTTCAATGCTGATTCAATTCAGTTAAATTTTTATTCATTTGAGCTGAAAAATTCGTCAATTATAAAAAATTCAATTTCAGGTGTAAAGCAGCTCTACCATATTGTCATTATTCAACGTAATTCTGTTCAATTTTTATTCAGAAGTCAATAGCGTCATTATTTAACTCAATTCAGTTCAATGCTGATTCATTTTAGTTCAATAACAGTTATAATGTTGCAAAATTTATCAATTCTGAAACATTCAATTCAGCTGTAAAGCAGCTCTACAAAACAAAAAGAGTCATTCAGCTCAATTCATTTCAATATTGATTCAGTTTGGTTCAATTATGATGAATTTGAACTTGAATATCAGTGTCAATGTAAAATTCATCAATTATTAAACAAATTCAATTTCCGGTGTAAAGCAGCTCTACAGAAGACAATAGTGTCATTATTCAACAAAATTCATTGAACTTTTTATTCAATTTAGTTCAACAACAGTTTTAATGTTGTAAAATGTATCAACTATAAAACATTCAATTAATCTATAAAGCATATTGTCATTCAGCTCAATTTAGTTCAATGCTGATTCAGTTCAGTTAATTTTTTATTAATTTGAGCTGAATATCAGAGTCAATTTTGCTAAATTAATCAATTATGAAAAATTCAATTTCAGGTGTAAAGCAGCTCTACAATAGCGTCATTATTCAACTCAATTCAGTTCAATGCTGATTCAATTCAGTTCAGTTTTTATTCAGAAGTCAATAGCGTCATTATTCAACTCAATTCAGTTCAATGCTGATTCAATTTAGTTCAATAACAGTTATAATGTTGCAAAATGTATCAATTATGAAACATTCAATTCCGCTGTAAAGCAGCTCTACCAAACAAAAAGTCATTTAGCTCAATCCAGTTCAATGCTGATTCAATTCAGTTAAATTTTTATTCATTTGAGTTGAATATCAGAGTCAATTTTGCAAAATTCGTCAATTATGAAAAATTCAATTTCAGGTGTAAAGCAGCTCTACAATATTGTCATTATTCAACGTAATTCTGTTCAATTTTTATTCAGAAGTCAATAGCGTCATTATTCAACTCAATTCAGTTCAATGCTGATTCAGTTTAGTTCAATAACAGTTATAATGTTGCAAAATGTATCAATTCTGAAACATTCAATTCAGCTGTAAAGCAGCTCTACCAAACAAAAAGAGTCATTCAGCTCAATTCATTTCAATATTGATTCAGTTTGGTTCAATTTTGATTCATTTGAACTTGAACATCAGTGTCAATGTAAAATTCATCAATTATTAAACAAATTCAATTTCCGGTGTAAAGCAGCTCTACAGAAGACAATAGTGTCATTATTCAACTCAATTCATTGAAGTTTTTATTCAATTTAGTTCAACAACAGTTTTAATGTTGCAAAATTTATCAACTATAAAACATTCAATTCATCTATAAAGCATATTGTCATTCAGCTCAATTTAGTTCAATGCTGATTCAATTCAGTTAAATTTTTATTCATTTGAGTTGAATATCAGAGTCAATTTTGCAAAATTCGTCAATTATGAAAAATTCAATTTCAGGTGTAAAGCAGCTCTACAATATTGTCATTATTCAACGTAATTCTGTTCAATTTTTATTCAGAAGTCAATAGCGTCATTATTCAACTCAGTTCAGTTTAATGCTGATTCAATTTAGTTCAATAACAGTTATAATGTTGCAAAATGTATCAATTATGAAACATTCAATTCCACTATAAAGCAGCTCTACCAAACAAAAAGAGTCATTCAGCTCAATCCAGTTCAATGCTGATTCAATTCAGTTACATTTTAATTCATTTGAGTTGAATATCAGTGTCAATCTTGCAGAATTCATCAATTATGAACTTCAGCTGTAAAGCAGCTCTACAGAAGACATTATGTGTCGTTATGTGGATAACATTTCTGAATATTAAGTGTTTCAGTGTAATGTTCATCTCCGTGTCTCTGCGGCTGCAGAAAACCAAGATCTCCACGTACGATAAGATGTGGGAGTTCATGAACAGCCGTCGTCAGTCAGTGATAGTGAAGAGCGTGGAGGAGGGAATCCATCGAGTGCTGACGTCCGATTACGCCTTCCTGATGGAGTCCACGGCCATCGAGTTCGTCACCCAGCGCAACTGTAACCTCACGCAGGTCGGAGGCCTCATCGACTCCAAGGCGTACGGCGTGGGAACGCCCATGGGTAAAACAGACTTATCTAGTTTCATTTCCCATGATTCTCCCGTTCGACAGCAGATGATCTGAGCGCTCTTGACGAGAGGCTTTATATAAACATTAATATCTTGTAAGGAGTTGTGTGGGGGTGGAGAAAATAGAAAAGGAAATATTTATCCATCTTTAATCTGTGCAAATCCTCTTCCCACTCCCATCTGGGTAATCCTGTTAAGCGCACACATGCTTCAGACTCGTACGACACGCAAACTCGCTCCAGAATCTGTGTTCGCGGCTAATAGGCGTTGAATGGCGTCTGGCAGCCGAGCGCTGGGTGTTCGAGATTCGCACGCTTTGATCTGACGCGTCCCGCTGCGGATTGAGGCTTTACATCTGACTCACTGCCGCTCGTTCTGCGGGACAAAATAAACATTCCTGGAATAACATCAGTGCTTTCATAAAATAATACATCTCATGTAATGATGTTTGAAGCGTGGAGACGGAAATGAGGACTGAAGTACAGGATGTTCAGCATTTGTGTCATTATGTTGATTAGCTCTGAAAATCATTTAGACTTATTTTATTTATTTATTTATTTATGTTTGTGTATTTATTGGTTTGTGTTTATTTTTGTGCATTCATTTACCTATTTATTTTTTTATTTGTGTGTGTACTTTTTTATATTTATTGTAATTACTTCTTTTATATTTTTTTTAGTTGCTTGTTTTTAATATATTTTTTTTAATATATTTGTTTATGGATTTATGTATTTACTTGTTTTATATTAATTAATTATTTAGTTATTTATGCGTTTGTGTATTTACTTGTTTTTTATTTTTATTTTTTAGTTGCATGTTTTTATATTTATTTATTTGTTTTTATTTGTGTTTGTTTGTGTATTTATTGGTTATTTACCTATTTATTTATTTAATTGTGTGTGTATTTTTTATATTTATTTATTGTAATTACTTGTTTTTAATATTTTTTAGTTGTTTTTAATATTTATTTACAGGGTTCCTACGCGGTTTGGAAAAGTATGGAAAAGTATGGAATTTGATTTGAGTATTTTCCAGGTCTGGAAAAGTATGGAAGAAAAAAATCAGAGTATGGAAAAATATTTGTGTTTCCAGACTATTGCCTCCTATTCAGTTTTCTAATTTATTATACCTGCAAATTAGTCACTTTGTGGCAAAATTTATTAGTTTTGAATCAAAATACATCATTTATGTGAATCGTTTAGATCCGAAGAGTTTTTTTTTTTTTCAGGGTGAGTGAGTGTGTGACACAAGATTCTCATAAGAATTGCAAATAAGCTACTTTCCCATAGACTGGAGTGAGTCGATCTTTCTTGGCGCTCTGTGGCGTGATAGATCGCTGTAGCGCTCGTGAACCAGCCATCTCTTCGGCTTTACTAGTTACAACACAAAATGATTGAACATCAAGATACAGTACAACTTACCAAAATCTGTCATGTCACATGCAATCGATTAATCAGCGTTTCAACCGCAGAAAGGCGTCAATAAAACAGCTTGTAAAAATGTCACATTTAGCCTACCTCAGAAAAGCCTTTCAATGTCCAAAAACTCATCATTCAGCTACAAAAATGAACTTTGAGAGGAGCATTTTGCTAAATATATGCTCTATAGGCTATTACATATTCATTGTATTTGTACTTAACATGTGCTTCGATATTGAATACATAAATCTGTTTTATGACAGCCACCATTTAAATGATTAGGCCTACATAAAAAAAGAGTAGAAAAATAATTGTCACTATTATTATAACGTTATTATAAAAACTTCCTTATGTGTAAGTTAGCCTATATGTAAGTAACTTACAATCAATTTAATCTAATATTATAATGATGTACCAGCTGTGGTTCCCTGTATAGTTTACAGCATTAGTTGAGAGATTTTTTTCTTTGAGGAAATTTGCCATGTACTGTACCTGATAGGCCCAAATTAATCAATACTGAATCAAAGGTAATCAAATCAAAATCAAATCGCAAGCTTCTGAATCAAAATCGCATTCAATTGTGAAATTTGTCAATGCTCAGCCCCGGTGCCAAAATGTTTTATATTTTTTTTTTTTTTTTTTTTTTTTTTTACTTGAAGCAAATGTTGTTTTTTTCCATTTATGTTCTTTTCAGAGTGCACCAGAATGCTTTGTTTACATGTTAAAATCACAAAAATCTTCTCCTGGGGGAGGATGCCCCCAGACCCCCCTACAACTATCTACTTTCTACACATCACCTTTTTCACCTCTCTTCACTTTGCAAATATGTTTATAGAGTTAGGAATTTCTAAAATATTACGGAAACTGTCATACTTCGCTTGTGCTACTCATACTCGTAGGCTGCTCTATAAAAATACTTTGATACAAACAACCAATGTCGAGAACAGAGCAAACACAGAGCAGATGGATAAATCACAGAAGGATCTCTATAAAGGAAATGTATCGAATTAATAGACAAATTAAATATTTACGCCTATGTAGCGAGTGGTATGGCCGGAAAGGGAAACAAACTAAGTCATGCCAACTTGTTAAACGGAATATATTAGTACTTGTAGATTTTATCCCCAACAAAAGTCACACAGGTATGTGTTTTTTAAGAAGAGAAGGGCCTAGACATGAATACTAAATACAAAACTTTATTTCAACAATCAAACACTAATTTAAAAATCACTAAAAGACTGTAGGACCCGGACTACAAACATGAAGCAGTGACATTTCCTCTCTCAAGATCCATTAATCAGTTCATGTGAGTACAGTGGTTCAATATTAATATTATAAAGCAGCGAGAATATTTTTGGTGCACCAAAAAACATAGAAAAGAAGACCGAGGCTCACCAATGGCAGAAATCGTTTGGAAGGAGGTCTGGAAATTTGAGTATGGAAAAGTATGGAATTTTGAAATGGAAAATGTGTAGGAACCCTGTATTTATCATTTGTGTATTTGTTTTTTATATTTGTTTATGGATTTACTTGTTTTATATAAATTCATTATTTAGTTATTTATGTGTTTACTTGTTTTTATATTTATTTATTTATTTATTTTTTATTTATTTGTCTTTTTATCTGTTTAATATCTAATTAATTAATGAATTGTGTATGTACTTGTTTTTTATTTTTATTTTTTAGTTGCATGTTTTTATATTTATTTATTCTTTGTTTTTATTTGTGTTTGTTTGTGTATTTATTGGTTATTGTGTTTATTATTTTGTGTATTATTTAATCATTATATACTTGTTTTTTTTATGTTTTGTTACTTATTTTAATATTTATTTATTTGTTTATTTGCATTTTTGTTTTTATATTTATTTATTTATTTACTTTATATTAATTCCTTAATCTATTTATTTATGTTTATGTATTTACTTGTTTTTATATTTATTTATTTGACTATTTACCTGTATTATATTTAATTAATTAATTGTGTATGTACTTGTTTTTTTTACATTTATTTTAGTTACTTTTTATTTATTTGTTTATTTGTTGTGTATATTTTATATTTGCCTTTTTTTTTTTTATTTATTTAACATAATAAATAAAGAAAACTGACAATTGTAGTGAACATGACAACACACAAAAAATTTATAAATACATTTTTTTTAGGTACAGACTACAATTTAAGTCATTATTCACTGAAAATAAAACAAAACAACTTTAAAAAAGTCATCTATGTCATCTTTAAAAAAATCTGTTAGTTCATCAGCACTCACAACACTAAAAGAATGATTTAGATTTTACCACTAAAATAACATTTTTAAAGAATAAAAATGATTTAATTCTTTAAATTTCATATTTTAAAATGTTTTTTAAGGTTTGGCTCCGGAATGTTTTTGATTATTAAAACTAAAAATAACCATTAGAGAAGATTCTGAATAAGTTCTAATATTTTTGTCACGCAGAGCTTGATTTATGCTGGATCTTTAAACGGTTTTAAACTCACGAGTTCCAGAAGAATTTCAGCCCTCTTCCGTCTCCCTCCGCAGGCTCCCCGTATCGAGACAAGATCACCATCGCCATCCTGCAGCTGCAGGAGGAGGGCAAGCTGCACATGATGAAGGAGAAGTGGTGGAGAGGGAACGGCTGTCCGGAGGAGGAGAGTAAGGAGGCCAGTGCGCTCGGCGTGCAGAACATCGGCGGCATCTTCATCGTCCTGGCCGCCGGGCTGGTGCTGTCCGTGTTCGTGGCCGTCGGCGAGGTGCTGTACAAATCCAAGCAGAACGCTCAGATCGAGAAGGTATCGCCAACACTTGCTTTATTTATTTAAGAAAAATCATGTTTACAGAATTTAAATACACATTATTTTAAACGTATAACCAATAACAAGGGCTTGATCTGAAAGGAGGTTTGAAGTGTTGATCTTCTCTCTGTCCTAGCGTTCGTTCTGCAGCGCGATGGTGGACGAGCTCAGGGTGTCTCTGAAATGCCAGCGGCGGCGGAAACAGAAACCTCAACCGCCCGCCATCGTCAAAACAGAGGAGGTTATTAACATGCATACCTTTAACGACAGGAGGCTCCCGGGGAAAGAGACCATGGCCTGAACGGACTTAAAGCCTCGAAATCCTGCGGGACTCTCCTGTAACTCTCGTCCAAACGAAGGACACAAAGATGTTTCCTGTGGAAATCCGGATACGTGAGCAAACCACATCCCCTCACAGAGCAGCATTCGATTATCGGCTTGTATCTTGAGTCCCAAACACCAGAGACGTCCGTCTCTCTGACGTTCGGCGATGCGTTGTGTTCTCATTCTGTGTTGCTTCTCTCTGTTTTCTCTGTGAAAGACACGTAGGATGCTGTGAAACTAAGTAAATGTTTTAAACGGATCAGTTTTGATGCTCACGTCACTGCAGAGAAATGATCATATGCTGCCTTTATTGCTGCCTTCAAGAGCGCCTGATAATGACAGGTTCCCAGAACGTTCTCGGAACGTTAGTTTATGGTTATAAAACTGAAAATAATCATTAGAGAAAGTTCTTATTGGTTTTGTCACACGAAAACCTCCCTGCAATGTTTTTAGAACGTTTGTCACACAAACTAGAACCTTTAAGAGAACATAACCAAAAAAACAACGTTCTGGAAATGTTCCTGTAACCATTATATAACATTCTGTATGAGTTCTTATTAGTTTTGTCTCACAGAAACCTTCCTGCAATGTTCTGAGAACGTTTGTGACACACAACCTTGAGAGAACGTTCCTGGAACGTTAGTTTTATAACTAAAAATAACCATTAGAGACAGTTTTCATTAGTTTTGTTACACAAAAACCTCCCTGCAATGTTTTTAGAACGTTTGTCACATAAACTATAACCTTTAAGAGAACATAACCAAAAAAACAACGTTCTGGAAATGTTCCTGTAACCATTATATAACGTTCTGTATGAGTTTTTATTAGTTTTGTCTCACAGAAACCTTCCTGCAATGTTCTGAGAACGTTTGTGACACAACCTTGAGAGAATGTTCCTGGAACGTTAGTTTTATAACTAAAAATAACCATTAGAGAGTTTTGATTAGTTTTGTCACACAAAAACCTTATTGCAACGTTCTGAGAACCTTTGTCACATAAACTAGAACCTTTAAGAGAACATAACCAAAAAAACAACGTTCTGGAAATGTTCCTGTAACCATTATATAACGTTCTGTATGAGTTCTTATTAGTTTTGTCTCACAAAAACCTTCCTGCAATGTTCTGAGAACATTTGTGACACAACCTTGAGAGAACGTTCCTGGAACGTTCGTTTTTGGTTATAAAAGCTAAAAATAACCTTTAGAGAAAGTATTTTGTCACATGAAAACCTCCCTGCAATGTTTTTAGAACGTTTGTCACATAAACTAGAACCTTTAAGAGAGTATAACCAAAAAAACAATGTTCTGGAAATGTTCCTGTAACCATTATATAACGTTCTGTATGAGTTCTTATTAGTTTTGTCTCACAGAAACCTTCCTGCAATGTTCTGAGAACGTTTGTGACACACAACCTTGAGAGAACGTTCCTGGAACGTTAGTTTTATAACTAAAAATAACCATTAGAGACAGTTTTCATTAGTTTTGTCACACAAAAACCTTCTTGCAATGTTCTGAGAACCTTTGTCACACAAACTAGGACCTTAAGAGAACATAAACAAAAAAAAACAACGTTCTGGAAATGTTCCTGTAACCATTATATAACGTTCTGTATGAGTTCTTATTAGTTTTGTCACAAACAAACCTCTCTGCAACGTTCTGAGAACGTTTGTTACACAAAATACAACCTTGAAAGAACGTTCCAGGAATGTTAGGAATTGGTAAAAACAAAAATATCCAAATGGGAACATTAAGGGAACATTCTTTGTTTGCTGGCCCTGGGGTTTTACATGTATTAATAATACGGAAAATATTTGTGTCTTCTAAGGAAGTGAATTTAATGATTGTCAAGTCTTAATTATGATCTGATGTGTGTGAAAGAAATGAATGCTTTGAGCAATTACTTGCTGACAAATACAGGAAGCTTTTTAGCATTAATGCAACAAAATTAAGAGCGGGAGAGCAGCTAAAACTGGAAAACAGAATGCAAAACTTTGTAAACGAAGAAAATTAATAACAGCCAATTCAAAGAAAATCCTGCTTTAATACGCCATTGTGACGGCATTCATCGCTGCAGCAGGACTTGAAGGCACCAATAAAATCCATGAAACAATGTCCGTCAGTTGTATGTCACGGGCTGCATCCGAAATCGCATACTTAGTAGGCGAAAAATAGTATGCGACAAAACAAGTATGCACTTCCTACTTCCCGTGTGGTGAGAAATCGAGTCCCCCAGGCACATCAGGTCTCCTTTAGGACCCCGATTGATCCTAATTGGCTCAACTGACTTTTAATGGGAAGTATTTTTAGTTTAGTTATGATTTATATTGTTTAAAATGCATTATAATGACCATTAATGTCTTTTAAATCACATAGTTCATACACTAGCTATAGGTTGTGAAGCATTTCTCGTTCTTACTGTTTTTTTAGTTAGCTTATGTACTAGCATCTACCCGATTAGCCTATATTATATGAGGTATGTTTTTTGCTTCCAATATCTGTTTCCAGTTTGTTTTATTAGGTTTTATAGTTTTTTAGGCATTCATTTTAGATTTCAACATGTTGTTGTGCACTTAATGTACTAAACATCATAGAGATATAGGTTATAATTAGTCATCACAATAACAACTTTTGATCAGGCATTACCGCCTGGGTCCTAAAGGAGACCCATTGAGTTTGATTGACAGGCGATCTAACCAATCATAACGCCAAATCCGCAATTTTGTCCAACAAAGCAGTCAGGAGTTAGAAGATTAACGTAGGTGGACTTGAACTTGGAAAATGGTGTGTACTGTTTGAAACAACATACCTTCTGATGTTCATTCATGTTTATTTGATGCTATAAATGAACTAGTAGGAAGAGATGATTGAGCTTGAGCTGAGGCGCTACAGCGATCTGTCACGACACAATAAAGAGCCACAAAACTGTATTTATTGTTTAAATTTGTTTTAAAATGACAAAATTAGAAATTTGAGACTTTGTTTTTCATGTCAAAAGTAACCTGCTCTGTCTTGTCAATTCCTGGCGGGACTCGTTTTCTCATGACGCCGGATTACATTCTGCTTATTCAAAATAAGTACCTGCTCAAGAGAGCATGTGATTTCGGACGCAGCCACATTAACGCTCTGTGTCATGATGATCGACGACTCAAGCCAAAGTTCTGTCGTTTAGATAAACTTTTCTAGAAAAAACTTTCTACTAGCGTCCATTCTGTCTGTCATTCAACGGAGATTTATAACAAGAAAAAAAAGAGAAAAGCAAGTTTTTGTACAGACAAATTTTGTAGTAAATCTTTATATTGGTGTGTCTGATGCTAATGTAGGTTAAACAGGAAGGCAGGCGAGTCGAGCCGCCTCAGACATATATGCACGCCGGAGACCGACCGACCGTCCGTCCATCGAGCCCAGAGCGAGCAGCGTCTCCACAAACCACCTTTGTTGTTTTACAAGCATATTTCTGTTTCCGTGTGCTGATGTTTGTGTTTTATCTGAAGGGGAGTCACTCTCTGAGACGTTTCTGTATAATAGTGTACTGAGCAAACGCTAGGATTTCTCCAAACCGGGTTTAATCTACAGGAAAAGAACCATGTGCAAATTAGCATCGGGTGGAGAACTGTTCAAGCTCATCTTGTAATAAAAAAGAGATTATACTGTGTATAATGTGTCGTGTCCTTTCTGTTTGTGTGTGTGTTCAGCGTTTATCACTCTAAATCAAGCTATTCTAGATCAACTCTTGCTTAAAGTCGCCATGAAAGTGAAGTTGTGCTCTATTGTGTGCCGTATATCTGAGTTAAAGTGTTAGTTCACCCAAAAATGAAAATTATGTCATTAATGACTCACCCTCATGTCGTTACACACCCGTAACACCTTCGTTCATCTTCTCTCGAGATCCATTAATGTACTAAAAACATATTTAAATCAGTTCATGTGAGTACAGTGGTTCAATATTAATATTATAAAGCCACGAGAATATTTTTGGTGCACCAAAAAAACAAAATAATGACTTATTTAGTGATGGTCGATTTCAAAACACTGCTTCAGGAAGCTTCGGAGCGTTATGAATCTTTTGTGTCGAATCAGCGGTTCGGAGCGTCAAAGTCACGTGATTTCAGCAGTTTGGCGGTTTGAAACGTGATCCGAATCATGATTCGACACAAAAGATTGGGTGAACTAACCCTTTAAAAATTGTTTTTTTTTTAAACTCAGTTTGAATGAATGATTCAATGACTCACTTGTACAGTCTTCACTGTCAATATTGGATAAATCTGTTTTTGAATAAATCTCTTGAATGATTCAATGACTCACTCATAAAGACTTCACTTGGTTCATTACTGGATGAATCAGCATTCTGAATGGCTCAGGAAGCTTCAGAGCGTTATGAATCAGCGGTTCGGAGCGCCAAAGTCACGTGATTTCAGCAGTTTGGCGGTTTGACACGCGATCCGAATCATGATTCGACACGCTGATTCATAACGCTCTGAAGCTTCCTGAAGCAGTGTTTTGAAATCGGCCATCACTATATAAGTCGTTATTTTGTTTTTTTGGCGCACCAAAAATATTCTCGTGGCTTTATAATATTAATATTGAACCACTGTATTCACATGACCTGATTTAAATATGTTTTTAGTACATTAATGGATCTTGAGAGAGGAAATGTCACTGCTCAGGCCTCACTGAGCCATCGGATTTCATCAAAAATTAGGGATGGGCGATACCACTTATTTTGTTTTCGATACGATACCAATACTTTCAAGGCCAAAATCGCCAATACCGATACGATACCTTTAATCAGGATTTAAGTTATTAAATTATTAATATTTTAAGTCCTTAAATTATTGAATTACTATGAGTAAAATGGGTAATGGTACCCACTTAACATTATATTTGAAAGGTATTTTAACATTCAATATGCCTTAATTGCAATTTATTAGATTATATTTTGTTTACACATGGTTAAAATGTTTATTTGTAGTGGTAACCATGGGAATCTACAATACTATAGGCTTAGCTGAACTGATAACTGTAGTAATGGTTCAGTTTCATAAGGGACTGCCAGTGACAGGCTGTTGCACACATAAAATGCAAACTTTGTATTCTGACAGTGTAGTTACAGAACAGAACATCAGTACGAACTTTAAATGTTCAATTTAAATAAATGTAATTGCAAAAACTATGTAGGCTACTATTTCATTTTGTTTGTTGTGAAATAACTCAAACATATTATGTTGTTCTGTCTGCTGTTAAGCATTGTTCAGGGCTGCGTTTCCAACATTAAATGCATGCAATACAATACAATATTAAATGTATGCAGTTGTTTGAATGTAGTGTCGGCAGTGAGCGAATGCTTTCTGTGATTGATTGGTTCTGACTTGCAGCACAATTATTCGCTAATATAGGCTATTTGTCCAATTCAATGCATATTGTCTGCATTAAATTTATTGTTAATTAAACAAAATCACTGGTTAAAAAAAACACACCTTTGTATCGATATTTTTATTTGAGTATCGATACTTTCGATACTCAACGTCAGTATCGATATATCGATACTTCATATCGATATGCCCATCCCTATCAAAAATATCTTAATTTGGTTTTACGGGTGTGGAACGGCATAAGGGTGAGTAATAATGACATTATTTTCATTTTTGGGTGAACTAACCCTTTAAACGTCTTCTCGAACAAGAACAAATGTAGGGTTGGGGCTTGATTTTGTGCGCGGGGAATTGATTGCATGGTTGTGGTTTGCTATTGGCGGATCTCACGTGAGTGACAGGATGCCCCGCCCTCGTGCAGGTTAGCAAAATATAGCATATCAAGACAAGAAAGAGTTGTTTTTTTGTTTTATTTTGAGTGAGAGGCTTAACTACTCTGAAATCGGCTACATCTTTGCTCTAAAACTTTCTATTTTTAGTTTACACTGAAAAAAAAAACGCGTTTCATAAGAGAAGTGTAATTTATTGCAGTATTCCATAAAATAATAAGCACTTTCTCTTGTGATTTCATGTGGACTTTAATAATATTACACTCTCTAACGGTTTATTTGATTTTACTTGTAAAATCGCAACAATTTTGCTTAAAATCGTTTAAGAATTGAATTGTTTTTAATGTATGCGGAACTTCCTCATGAACCGTCAGCTGCGTCAGCTGATGCTGCGTCACATGACATGAATGCGGTCACATGACCGGCTGGATCAAGCCCTATGGATCAAACCCACTCTGGGAGAGAGAGAGAGAGTTGTTCCAGCAGCAGAACAGAACCGATCCACTCGAACACAGGAGTGACATCTGATCCAGAGTGAGAGCGGTTCGGACATCCGGATCCGGTGAGTGATGAATATAATCAGATTATCAGATCCAGTCGAGTTTACTCTGTTCTGATCATCTGATGAACGCACTTCTGTAGGATATCGATGCATGTGGAGATTTAAACAATTCTTCATTCATAAAGGTTATAATTTCTGCGATGCACATAGAGATCCGTGTCCTGGATTCTAGCCGGAAGTGTGTCTAACAGGAAGTAAAAGAAACCCGTGCTCATTTATTGTGATTATGTTTTATTAAAAATTTAGATTGATTTCGCTGTGAGAAAGTGAGAAAGTGTGGAAGGTTTATTAATTTTGTGTGTGTGTGTGTGTGTGTGTGTGTGTGTGTGTGTGTGTGTGTGTCAGGTGTGTCAGGTGACAGTGAATCACGGGACACTGACAGGTGTGTTCAGGTGTTTCTCTCATGATGTTTACAGCAGACATATAAACTCGCTTAATTAATGCAAAATATAATTGAAATGGTGCAATTCCACATTAATGGTTTAAAACACAATGTGATCATTCAGTGTTTCTGTCAAAATGAAAAATTATATTGTTAAATATAGAATAACATCAAACAGCTTCATAATTGATGAATTTTGCCACATTATCAGTGTGAAGCTGCTTTGAAACAATCTGTATATAAACATTAAAGTGACATAAGACATTTTCACTCCCTTATGTCATGTGATGTCAGGTCGTACACCATCATAAGTGTTGATGTTATGGTGTGTTTCAGATATGCAGCGGTCAGCACTGATTCTGGTTCTGGCGTTCTCCACGGCCACCTTGGCTTTGGACAACGGTCTGATGAGGACCCCGCCGATGGGCTGGTTGGCCTGGGAGCGTTTCCGCTGCGACACCGACTGTCAGAGCGACCCGCAGAACTGCATCAGGTACAGCGGCCAATCACAGCACAGCACTGATGCTTACAAACTTACATACTCATATTAGACTCTTACCATCTTCATATTTAATTAGATTTTATTTATATAGTATTATAGCTTTTTATTAATATTTATATGTTCTGTTTTCATTTTAATTTTAGTCTATTAGGTTTTTTTAATTCTATTTAGGTTTAATTTAATTTTAATTTCAGTTTTAGTTTTAGTTCAGTTTTAGTTTATTTATTTCCAGTTAATGTACTGCTTCAATTTCAACATTTCTAATTTTCATTTAGTTTTTTTAGCAAATATTTATATTTAAATTTATTTCAATTTTTTTTAATTAACAAAAATATTTTTGTATTTTTATATACTATATATTTATTAATATTTTGAATTAGCTTTTATTTTAATATTTTCCATTTTCATTTTAGTTTATTTTTAATAATTTTGTTATGTGCTTTTCTCATTTTTTATTATTATTTTTAATATTACTATTTTAGGTTTAATTTATTTAATTATAGTTTTAATTTTTATTTATTTCCTGTAATAATTTTGTTAATGGAATTTTAAAAGTGTAATAGTAAAATAATTTAATAGTGTTTCAACTTAAAATTATTTTAGTTTATTGACAAGGCAACATTTCTAATTTTTATTAGTTTTTTCTTTTTTTTTTTTTTTTTTTTTTATCTTGTTTAATTAACAAAAATAGTTTTTGTTATTTATATGTTTTATTAATATTTTTAATTAGCTTTATTTTATATTTTCCAATTTAATTTGATTTATTTAGTAATTTTCTTATGTGCTTTTGTCAATTTATTATTTATTTTTAATTTTTAATATTACTATTAGGTTAATTAATTTTAATTTAGTTTTTATTTATTTCCATTTAATAATTTTGTTAATAGAATTTTAAAAGTGTAATAGTAAAATGATTTTAAATAAAATATTGTATAAAATATAGTAAAATATTGACAAGGCAACATTTATAATTTTCATTTAGTTTTTTCATCTAATTTCTTTCAACTTTATTTAATTTAACAAAATATTTTTGTGTTATTTATACACTGTTAAAATCTTTAATTAATATTTAGAGTTTGCTTTTATTTTTATATTTTCCGTTTTCCATTTTAATTAGTTTATTTTTTTATAATTTTATGTGCTTTTACTATTTAGGTTTAATTTATTTTAATTTCAGTTATAATAATTACTATATATATATATGTGTGTGTGTAAAATATATAATAATTGAATAACGCTGATGTTTGTGTTGTTTGGGCTGCAGTGAGACGCTGTTCATGGACATGGCCGACAGACTGTCGGAGGACGGCTGGAGAGAGCTGGGTTACGTCTACATCAACATCGACGACTGCTGGTCCTCCATGGCCAGAGACAATCAGGGCCGACTGCAGGCCGACCCCGAAAGGTGCTGTGACCTTTGACCTCTGACCTTCTGACAGCAGATGCATTCCAGCTTCATCTCACGTTATTGTGCGATCCGCAGGTTCCCGAGAGGCATTCCTCATTTGGCGCGTTACGTCCACGACCGCGGGCTAAAGCTGGGCATCTACGGAGACCTGGGCACACACACGTGCGGCGGGTATCCAGGAACCACCCTGGACAAGGTCCAGATCGACGCACAGACGTTTGCTGACTGGGGCATCGACATGCTCAAGCTGGACGGGTGTTACTCAAACGCCACCTACCAGGAGCAAGGTGAGTCTGCTTTAGACTGGTCACAGAGTTTTAAGTCTTTTTGTCCGTTTTCATCTTTCTTTAGTGTGTAATGTTGCTGTTTGAGCATGAAAAAGTTTCCAGCGGGAGTTATTCTCTGCCACATGAGGAAAATAATGAACATTCAAGCAGGAAAACCAAAAACAACATCAAGACTTTGAGAAAGAGCAGAATAGGTAGGGATGGGAGAAATGAAGCTTTTCAAAACTCTGATTCAACTGAACCGGTTGCTCAGCAAAATGATTCACTGTGTTGAAGCTCTGGAAATGCCACACGCTGGTGACCCCTGCTGGACAAAACTGTGTAAATGCAGCTCAAACATGCATTAAAACACCTTTTACAAATGTTTTATTCTAGTAAATGCAGTTAACAAATCATCTAATACCTATAATATGATGTTTTATTCAATTTTGTTTCTTTTTGGAGACCAAAAAGAGACTATGATGTGAACTACAGACTTTTAATTATAAAAATGAATCATTAAATGTCTACAAATTTATAAAACTGATCCAAGATCAGGTAAAAATCATAGACACTGGTTTATTGAAACCATCAAAACGTTTCAAAGCCTCGTTTGATGAAATCACATGACTTTGGCAGTTTGATTCACGCTCTGAATCACTGTTTTGAATCAAATGATTCGTAAAGGTTTCAAAGATTCACAAAGTGCTCGTCACTAATAATAGGTCCTTGATTGTACTATATTTTAGTTTGATAATGTTTTTTTTATTTAATATTTTGTATTTTTAGCAGATTTTATGGTATTAAATTATATTTATGCAGTAGTTATAATCCATTTGTTCTCTTTTTGAGCACAGACCTGAAAATGAAATTTCCAACTTAAACTGTGGTAAATCTTGAATCTTTTGATCACAGACTGAAGTTTGGTCTCTTTTTTACATTTATTGTTAAGAAAAATGCACAAAAATACCTTTTTCAATTTTTATATGAAGTATATATTTTCCAAATCACGTTTTACTCTAAAACTGTGAGAAAATTGAAGCCATAAACAAGTTGTGTTCCAAATTTGAGGTTGATATCTCAAAAAATGAGCTTTCAGTAAGAGTTTGTTTGGGTGCAGTACCGAACACTTCCACTAGATGAAATTCGTCTCCAATGCGCTGATTTTTGACTGTGAACAATACAAGTGTGTCTATTTTTCAGCACCATTTAACCTTTTTGAATCATGTCCATGATTTTTTTTTTTCACACAGCAAGTGCCAAAACCTTTACCGCACCATTTCAATGAAGTAAACAATTCTAAATACAATGTCCGAACTGTACCAAGACTTTTAAGGACCGTGCTCCTGTTCTCATCATCTTTTGTGATTATTTAAATACAGGCTACCCAATGATGTCAAAGGCCCTCAATGCTACAGGCCGTCCCATTGGCTACTCCTGCAGTTGGCCCGCCTACCAGGGCGGTCTCCCTCCTAAAGTGAGTTGAACTGCCATTTTTGTTGCGTATGAGAAACATTACCATTTAGGAACTCTAACTTGATATACATAAACATTTGGAATTATATTATATTATTAATGTTTATCATTCTGTGGCTGTTTCTCAGGTGAACTACACGCTGCTGGGTCAGATCTGTAACCTGTGGCGTAACTATGGTGACATCCAGGACTCGTGGGACAGTGTGCTGAACATCGTGGACTGGTTCTTCAATAATCAGGACGTCCTGCAGCCTGTGGCCGGACCGGGACAGTGGAACGACCCCGACATGGTGAGGTCATTATTCACTAGAAACTCAAGAGCGTCTGCTCGTGATTTATGCTCATTTGCATCATCATCATCATCATCCTCAGTTGATCATTGGAGACTTCGGCCTCAGCATGGACCAATCACGCTCTCAGATGGCGCTGTGGGCGATCATGGCCGCGCCTCTCTTCATGTCCAACGATCTGCGCACCATCAGCAGCGGCGCTCGCGCCATCCTGCAGAATAAAGTCGTGATCGGCATCAATCAGGACCACTTGGGCATCCAGGGCAGACGCCTGATCAAGGTGAATCATGTGCAATATTGGCTTTCTGTTATGTTTCACTATTACAGTTGGTTCTAGCAGGGTTAATTGAATGAAATAAATTGAAATTAAAATAAATAAATAAAATATAAATATTAGTTGAAAAACTTAAGCTAAACGAAAAAATAAAAAAACCTAAATAGCAGGATTTAATTTAAAAAAACTAATAATATAACAAAAGCAAATTACTAAATATATAAAAAAATGGCTAATTCAGGATATTATAAAACTAAAATAACACTCAATATTTTACTGTGCTGTATTATTTATTATAAATTTTAACATTTATTTATTATTCAAACTTTTTTTACTTTATTAATAATGGTATAGTTTATTATAATTAATAATCAAATTGATTTATTTAATAATTTTTAAGTGAAGACACTACAGGAATAGGGTAAAAATTAATAGATATTACTATTCTGCTTGCAAGCAATTTTAATCTAATTAATTACATGATGTGCCGATTAATTAATTAAGCCGAATTAAGTTTGGTGATAAATTACCCTCAAAAGATCATTTAAAGTCATTTTGTTTTAAATGAAAAAGCATCAAATAGACATTACAAAAGTAGCTTTAGAAAGAATTATTTTATTGATTCAACATATAATTTATTACACAAACTTTTAGGCTATATTAGTTTCAGAAGCTGTATCTGATTGGGTATTTACATATATTTACAGACCAAAACAGCTTCAAAATACTTTCTTTTATGTTCTGCAAAGAAAGTCATACAAGTTTGAAACGACATGAGGGAGAGTAAATATAAATAAACTGAATTTTCATTTTTGAGCAAATTATCCCCAAAATATGATTTTATTTATTTTTTTTTAATTATGAACTGATACTCTAAATAAACTAAAACTTCCAGTAGGTGGCGGTAAATGTCACTGAGTCATTCATTCATTTGATTAATTAAAATGGCTGATTCTTTACTCAAAAGCAGATTGTTTCAGAAATGAAACACCACTGTATGTTGCTTGGAGATGCAAAACAGTTCTGCTCTGGCTTTAGGAAATATATTCGCTGGCAAAATTGAGCAAAAACAGACAATTGTGTCTAAAATATAACACAATATTAACTTCTTATTCTACTATGGAAGCCCTTTTCCGCCACTAAATAAAAAAATAAAAAGATTATGACTTTTTATTTCAGAATTCTGACTTTTTATCTCACAATTACGTGATATAAAATCACAATTACGTATATAAGTCACAATTGCGAGATATAAGGCACAATTGCGTGATACACAATATAGTACAATTGCGGATATAAATCACAATTGCGCACACAATGCGTGATATAAATCACAATTGCTGATATAGTCACAATTGCGGATCACAATTGCGATATAAAGTCACAATTGCGGTGATATAGTCACAATTGCGTCATCACAATTGCGTGATATAAAGTCACAATTGCGAGATATAAAGTCACAATTGTGATATATAAAGTCACAATTGCGTGATATAAAGTCACAATTGCGTGATATAAAGTCACAATTGCGTGATATAAAGTCACAATTGCCAGAATTGCGTGATAAAGTCAGATTGCGATATAAGTCACAATTGCGAGATATAAAGTCACAATTACGTGATATAAAGTCAGAATTGCGAGATATAAAGTCACAATTGCGAGATCACAATTTATCACAATTGCGTGATATAAAGTCACAATAGCGAGATATAAAGTCACAATTGCGAGATATAAAATCAGAATTCTGAGATAAAAAGTCGCAATTAATCTTTTTATTTTTTTATTTAGTGGCACAAATGGGCTTCCATATTCTACAGATGCATAATGTGCAGTAAAATAAACACTTAGATGTGTGTTTTGCATGTTTTCTTTCCTCTAGTCTTAAGTTATAGAAGCAAAATAGATCTCAGAACTCATAACAGAATTTTTTGCCTGTAGTGTCTTGCTCTAAATTTTTCACACTGTTAAAAACCCTCTGCTTTAACAAACCGATGCTTGTGTGTTCCTCTCAGGAGAAGAGCGGGATCGAGGTGTACTGGCGGCCTCTTTCTAAAGGAGCCAGCGCTCTGGTGTTCTTCAGCAGGAGGTCAGATATGCCGTATCGCTACATGACGTCTCTGAAGATGCTGAACTACACACTTGGAGTCTATAAGGTGAGCGTTCAGAAACACACTAACTGAAGCTCTCAGACACGTGATCATTTACACGACGTCTCTCTCTCTCAGGTGTATGATGTGTTTTCGGAGAAGCCTTTGCCCGAGCTGAAGGACAGCACAGACTTTGTCGTGTCCGTCAATCCGTCTGGTGTGGTCATGTGGTACGTCTATCCTGCAGCTGAGTGGCGGAAAGAGGCGGGGCCTAGTCGCTTCAGTGAGAAGCTGAGAGGGCCAAAGTTCCATCGATATGCTAATGAGGTCGACGCCCCTCTGGTGCTTTGACTCTGATTGTTTTTGAAAAAGGAAATGAATTACGCACTCAGGGACCTTCAGCCAATCAAATGTGCCTCGCTCGATTTCTTTTTAAAAAATGTAAATTTTTTAGCACTGAATGAGTTTCCATTGGATATATTTGAATGTTTTTATATTGACCTTAATAAGAAGCCTGTTAATAAACTAACAATATAATCTCATTTGTGCTAATTTCATGTCACTTTAGCATGTAAATGAAGTTGTTCAAATCATGATGCATTCAGTGACTGTTTTTAAACTCAAATAAACACATGATGATAATTGGCTGCAGTTTTCATTGTTTATCAATAAACTGACAGATACTGTGTTGGACGAACAAGAGCAAATCCATTAATCGCCTCACTTCATCTGAGAATACCCTAACCATCTTCCCTTTTTCTCAGGTGCTCCTCAGGCGCTCCTCAGGCTGTGATGGCTAGTGGTTAAACACATTTTTCTCTGTGTGCTGGGCTGCGATAGAGACGTGGGTTCGAATCTTGCCTGACTTTAACTGGTTTATTGTAAAATCACAGGTTTCAACAGTGAAGTATAAGTTCCAGCACATGAAAGATAAGAGATCTGTAGCTCACTAGTATGAGCACTGCCTCACGGTCACAGAGGTTGCTGGTTCGAACCCCGCTGGATCTCCAAGAAATGAATGAGTGGTGCAATGAAGATGGAGCAGACAAGTGGAATGAGGAGGAGTCCTGGATGAGGTGGAGGAGCAGCTGGTTATCCGGAAACGGCAGCTGGAAAATTGTCGACTTAGTCTGGGGGCTGGATATTTTTTTATATAAGTCGAACACTTCCATAATAGATAACCGCTGCTGGTTATTGTCCCAGAAGTCCCCAGGGGGAGGCGGCTGGATATTTACCTCCCCCCTTCGTTTCCGACCTTCTCTTGTCCTCCTGTCAGGATCTGATTGCTCCTGCCACAGCCTGTCTCTGATCCTGATCAGGTGACCATTCCACAACGCAACCATGCTTCAGTGTCCAGGCCGGTTTCGAACCGGGAACCTCCCGATTGGGGAGGATGTGTTCATACCATCGAGCCACTGGCACCTTCACACTCAACCTTCTTTTTTTTGGGGGCATATCTTTTTTTTTTGGACAAAAACAGTCAATCTAAAGAATTTCACCACAAAGAGTGAGATTCGAACCGGGATTCTCCGCATGAAGGAGCAACGCTCAGACCGCTGAGCTACTGGAGCTCCTCTTTTAACATCTTTTTTTTTGGACAAAACCATTCAAACTAAAGCAATTTACCTCAAAGAGTGAGATTCGAACCAGGGTTCTCCACATCAAGGACCAACACTCAGACCACTGAGCTACTGGAGCTTCGACGCTCGCAACTCTTTTTTTGGGGGACGTCTTTTATATTTTGACAAAAACAGTCAAACTAAAGCTTTTTACCTCAAAGAGTGAGGTTCGAACCAGGGTTCTCCACATCAAGGACCAACACTCAGACCACTGAGCTACTGGAGCTTTGACGCTCGCAACTCTTTTTTGGGGGACGTCTTTTATATTTTGATAAAAACAGTCAAACTAAAGCATTTTACCTCAAAGAGTGAGATTCAAACCAGGGTTCTCCACATCAAGGACCAACACTCAGACCACTGAGCTACTGGAGCTTCGAGGCTCGCAACTCTTTTTTTGGGGGCGTCTTTTATATTTTGATAAAAACATCAAACAAAGCTTTTACCTCAATGAGATTCAACCAGGACTCCAATCAAGGACCACACACACCACTGAGCTACTGGAGCTTTGAACGCTCGCAACTCTTTTTTGGGGGACGTCTTTTATATTTTGATAAAAACAGTCAAACTAAAGCATTTTACCTCAAGAGTGAGATTCGAACCAGCTTCTCCACTCAAGGACCAACACAGACCACTGAGCTACTGGCTTCGACGCTCGCAACTCTTTTTTGGGGTCCTTTTTTTTTTGATAAAAACAGTCAACTAAAGCATTTTACCTCAAAGTGAGATCAACCAGGTTCTCCACATCAAGGACCAACATCAGACCACTGAGCTACTGGAGCTTCGATTCGCAATTCTTTTTTTGGGGGACGTCTTTTATATTTTGACAAAACCAGTCAAACTAAAGCTTTTTACCTCAAAGAGTGAGATTCGAACCAGCGTTCTCCATGTCAAGGACCAACACTCAGACCACTGAGCTACTGGAGCTTTGACGCTCGCAACTCTTTTTTGGGGGACGTCTTTTATATTTTGATAAAAACAGTCAAACTAAAGCATTTTACCTCAAAGAGTGAGATTCAAACCAGGGTTCTCCACATCAAGGACCAATACTCAGACCACTGAGCTACTGGAGCTTTGACGCTCGCAACTCTTTTTTGGGGGACGTCTTTTATATTTTGATAAAAACAGTCAAACTAAAGCATTTTACCTCAAAGAGTGAGATTCGAACCAGCGTTCTCCACATCAAGGACCAACACTCAGACCACTGAGCTACTGGAGCTTCGACGCTCGCAACTCTTTTTTGGGGGACGTCTTTTATATTTTGATAAAAACAGTCAAACTAAAGCATTTTACCTCAAAGAGTGAGATTCAAACCAGGGTTCTCCACATCAAGGACCAACACTCAGACCACTGAGCTACTGGAGCTTTGCTCGCAACTCTTTTTTGGGGGACGTCTTTAATATTTGGGCAAAAACAGTCAAATAAAGCATTTTACCTCAAAGAGTGAGATTCGACCAGCGTCAAGGACCAACACTCAGACCACTGAGCTACTGGAGCTTCGACGCTCGCAACTCTTTTTTGGGGGACGTCTTTAATATTTGGGCAAAAACAGTCAAACTAAAGCATTTTTACCTCAAAGAGTGAGATTCAACCGGATTCTCCACGTCAAGGACCAACACTCAGACCACTCTACTGGAGCTTCACGCTTGCAACTCTTTTTTTGGGGGACGTCTTTAATATTTGGGCAAAAACAGTCAAAGTAAAGCTTTTTACCTCAAAGAGTGAGATTCGAACCAGGATTCTCCACGTCAAGGACCAACACTCAGACCACTGAGCTACTGGAGCTTCGACGCTTGCAACTCTTTTTTGGGGGACGTCTTTAATATTTGGGCAAAAACAGTCAAAGTAAAGCTTTTTACCTCAAAGAGTGAGATTCGAACCAGGATCCTCCACGTCAAGGACCAACACTCAGACCACTGAGCTACTGGAGCTTCGACGCTTGCAACTCTTTTTTGGGGGATGTCTTTAATATTTGGGCAAAAACAGTCAAAGTAAAGCTTTTTACCTCAAAGAGTGAGATTCGAACCAGGATTCTCCACGTCAAGGACCAACACTCAGACCACTGAGCTACTGGAGCTTCGACGCTTGCAACTCTTTTTTGGGGGTCTTTAATATTTGGGCAAAACAGTCAAAGTAAAGCTTTTACCTCAAAGAGTGAGATTCGAACCAGGATTCTCCACGTCAAGGACCAACACTCAGACCACTGAGCTACTGGAGCTTCGACGCTTGCAACTCTTTTTTGGGGGACGTCTTTTATATTTGGGCAAAAACAGTCAAAGTAAAGCTTTTTACCTCAAAGAGTGAGATTCGAACCAGGATTCTCCACGTCAAGGACCAACACTCAGACCACTGAGCTACTGGAGCTTCAACGCTTGCAACTCTTTTTTGGGGGACGTCTTTAATATTTGGGCAAAAACAGTCAAAGTAAAGCTTTTTACCTCAAAGAGTGAGATTCGAACCAGGATTCTCCACGTCAAGGACCACACTCAGACCACTGAGCTACTGGAGCTTCGACGCTTGCATCTCTTTTTGGGGGATGTCTTTAATATTTGGGCAAAAACGTCAAAGTAAAGCTTTTACCTCAAAGAGTGAGATTCGAACCAGGATCCTCCACGTCAAGACCAACACTCAGACCACTGAGCTACTGGAGCTTCGCTTGCAACTCTTTTTTGGGGGATGTCTTTAATATTTGGGCAAAACAGTCAAAGTAAAGCTTTTTACCTCAAAGAGTGAGATTCGAACCAGGATTCTCCACGTCAAGGACCAACACTCAGACCACTGAGCTACTGGAGCTTCGATGCTTGCAACTCTTTTTTGGGGGATGTCTTTAATATTTGGGCAAAAACAGTCAAAGTAAAGCTTTTTACCTCAAAGAGTGAGATTCGAACCAGGATTCTCCACATCAAGGACCAACACTCAGACCACTGAGCTACTGGAGCTTCGAGGCTTGCAACTCTTTTTTGGGGGACGTCTTTTATATTTTGATAAAAACAGTCAAACTAAAGCATTTTACCTCAAAGAGTGAGATTCGAACCAGGATTCTCCATGTCAAGGACCAACACTCAGACCACTGAGCTACTGGAGCTTTGACGCTCGCAACTCTTTTTTGGGGGACGTCTTTTATATTTTGATAAAAACAGTCAAACTAAAGCATTTTACCTCAAAGAGTGAGATTCGAACCAGGATCCTCCACGTCAAGGACCAACACTCAGACCACTGAGCTACTGGAGCTTCAACGCTTGCAACTCTTTTTTGGGGGACGTCTTTAATATTTGGGCAAAAACAGTCAAAGTAAAGCTTTTTACCTCAAAGAGTGAGATTCGAACCAGGATTCTCCACGTCAAGGACCAACACTCAGACCACTGAGCTACTGGAGCTTCGACACTTGCAACTCTTTTTTGGGGGATGTCTTTAATATTTGGGCAAAAACAGTCAAACTAAAGCTTTTTCCTCAAAGAGTGAGATTCGAACCAGGATTCTCCACGTCAAGGACCAACACTCAGACCACTGAGCTACTGGAGCTTCGACGCTTGCAACTCTTTTTTGGGGGATGTCTTTAATATTTGGGCAAAAACAGTCAAAGTAAAGCTTTTTACCTCAAAGAGTGAGATTCGAACCAGGATTCTCCACGTCAAGGACCAACACTCAGACCACTGAGCTACTGGAGCTTCGACGCTTGCAACTCTTTTTGGGGACGTCTTTTATTTTGATAAAAACAGTCAAACTAAAGCATTTTACCTCAAAGAGTGAGATTCGACCAGGATTCTCCATGTCAAGGACCAACACTCAGACCACTGAGCTACTGGAGCTTCGACGCTAGCAACTCTTTTTTTGGGGACGTCTTTTATATTTGGACAAAAACAGTCAAACTAAAGCATTTTACCTCAAAGAGTGAGATTCGAACCAGGATTCTCCACGTCAAGGACCAACACTCAGACCACTGAGCTACTGGAGCTTCGACGCTTGCAACTCTTTTTTGGGGGACGTCTTTAATATTTGGGCAAAAACAGTCAAAGTAAAGCTTTTTACCTCAAAGAGTGAGATTCGAACCAGGATTCTCCACGTCAAGGACCAACACTCAGACCACTGAGCTACTGGAGCTTCGACGCTTGCAACTCTTTTTTGGGGGACGTCTTTAATATTTGGGCAAAAACAGTCAAAGTAAAGCTTTTTACCTCAAAGAGTGAGATTCGAACCAGGATTCTCCACGTCAAGGACCAAAACTCAGCCACTGAGCTACTGGAGCTTCATTGCAACTCTTTTTTGGGACGTCTTTAATATTTGGGCAAAAATCAAAGTAAAGCTTTTTACCTCAAAGAGGAGATTCGAACCAGGGACCACTCAGACGAGCTACTGGAGCTCGACGCTTGCAACTCTTTTTTGGGGGACGTCTTTAATATTTGGGCAAAAACAGTCAAAGTAAAGCTTTTTACCTCAAAGAGTGAGATTCGAACCAGGGTTCTCCACGTCAAGGACCAACACTCAGACTGAGCTACTGGAGCTTCGACGCATGCAACTCTTTTTTGGGGGACGTCTTTTATATTTGGACAAAAACAGTCAAACTAAAGCATTTTGCCTCAAAGAGTGAGATTCGAACCATTGACCCACTCAACCAATGAAACTAAAGAATTTTCCACTGCAAAAGTGGGATTTGAACCATGATTCTCCACATGATGTGACACACAGACCACTGGCACTTCAACACTTATGACTTTTGGTTTGGACTTTTGTCTTTTGTATTTGGATAAAACCAGTGAAACGAAAGCATTTTTGCAACAACAAAAGGTTTGAATCAGGATTTTAACCTCCATGTAAAGAAGCAATGCTCAGACTGCTGAGCCACAGAAGCTTCCTTCCTTTTTTTGTAAAAAAAAAACAAAACAAAACAAAAAAACACCAAAAGTGAGAATTGAACCTGGATTCTCCACATGAGGGCGACACTCACACCTCTAACACTTGCACATAATTTTTTACCTGTTTCTGTCAATGTTCAACCAAAAACACATTATAATAAACAGTTACATTTATTAATTTAGCTCACACTTTTATCTAAATAAATCACAGCCACGTGACTGAAACTAATCTTTTCACAAGCATCATGTGATCTTGGTCAGTCAGAAGCTTCTCATCTGCTCTGAGACTCATTGATTCTTACAGGATAAATCATCTTCAGTGTTTTCTGATTCATGTTGAAAGATGCTCAGTTTTGTCTGTCGTTTCTGAGCTCATTTGTATGAGCTGATTTATGATCCAAGAGTCTCCAGAGACTTTATTCACACGACACTATATTTAACATACAGTGACTGTTATGAGATCTTGTGGGAATGAAAATCATTCAAATGTAATTTCATCAAGACTCACTATTTATGATCATATTACTCTTGTTAAACGTACAAATTCGTGCTGTTGATCACTACATGCTGAAATTTAGAATACTAGATTCTGTTTTTGTCTGTTTGAGTGTCACATGACATGAGTGCTTTTAATGAGGAAAGTACATCTAGGATGGGATGTGATTTTCATATCAGAGTCTGAGCATGAGTTTGCAGTGGATGAAATTTTTATTTGTGTACTGAATGAATCATTTACAATATGAACAAGAATAAGTCCATTTGGATTTCATGTTGACTTTAATACTGCAGCATTCAGAACAACAGGAGCAGATTCTGAAAGACGTTCCCTCATCCAGACATGAACTGAAGCAACACAAATAATGTCTTCAAACACAAACAGGAATAAAATGAAGCAGTTCAAAGGCACAGAGCGTCCGTTCTGAGGCATCCCATTCATTCACATCACTTTGGTTCGGGTGTGAGACGGCTGAGATCAAGCTGACTTTAAGAGCTCAAACGCTGTATATCCAAACAGATGTTCCTGTAGAGGTCAGAGGTCAAAGGCCGTATTTCTTCCGTAGGTCTTGAACTGAAGGGTCTGTCAGACCGGCGCGGTGAATCCAGTCAAACAGCTCCTGCAGCACTGAAAGAAGAAAAGAGATTATTATTCGGCACTGTGGACACGACGCTCGGTGTGTGTGTGTGTGTGTGTGTACTTTTCTTCTCCGCAGGCGACATGAACATGACGGCCATGTCAAATCTCCTCACACTCGCCAGGCTCCTCAGGACGGCCAGCAGAAGAGACGCATCTTCATGTCTGAAATGACAGAGTAAACGCTGATTTTCTTCCAGATGATGAACGATAAACACACTTGACAGCCAATCAGAATCAAGAGCTCGAGCATTTAAAGAGGCAGACGACAAAACTGCAGCGCTTATAATAAACAGAAGGATATTGTGTGCTGGTGTGGACGCTGTCATCATCTGTGCGGTTTCGTCTCGTACTCACTGAATGTAGAAGCTGTGGAAGGTCTTGAGCATGAGGTTGAGAACATCAGGCTCCAGAGAGTTCTGGAAGATCTTCGGATAAGCGTCTGGGCTGATTTGCTGAAATGGTGAAAGTTGCAGTGAGAAGCACAGATAACGGACACGTGGAGACGGTGGGCGGCACTGACGGTACCTTTAAATATCTGTAAGTGGATTGTGGGTGCCGGCTGATCTTCCTGAGGTCGGCCTCCAGCTGAAAACTGCTGCTGGGTGGAGGAGGAATCGATTCAGGACCTGCAGACAAAGTCCTGAAAACACAAGAGAACGAACGCGTCAGACTCACTCCGGCCTGATGGTCTGATCACGTCTGTTCATCAGATCACCGACCTGGACGGAGCGCCGGAGATCTCCTCGATCTTCTGGATCTTGGGATGGGGTGAAGACGTGACGGCGTGAGGCTCGACGGACGGTGTTATCTCCTGTATGTCCATCCTCCGTAACGGTTTCTGATGGGACACAAACACACGTGACACAAGGAACTTTGACTTAGTGCTAGAGGTGAATAAATCAAATAAAAACGACATCAATTCACGAACTCACGGTGGATCTGAGATGGTCAGGTTTGTTGATGGGCTGGATGGTTCTTCTCTGTGTGTTCTCCACTGGATACATGAGACCGCTGGTGCTCATCTCCTGATCAACACACACAGATATCAGACTAGGCATGTGATGGTATAAATTTTCCATGTTGCGATCAATTGCTGAAGCTTTTATCATGGTATTTTCACGATATTGAAATAAGAAAAAAAAAAGTGTCATAGTATAACAGGCTTAAGAACTCTTTTTGTAATAACAAAGAACTCTGAATGTTTAAATACAATAATGAAAAACAAAAAATATATAAAGTAAAATTATCAAACAGATTAAAGTGCAAAAGAATTACCTATAAAGAACAACAGAAAACACTTTACAATAAGGTCTCATTATTTAATGCATTAACTAAGATTGAGCAATAGCTACATTTGTTACAGAAAGTATTATTTTTTTAATAATGTGAGTTAAGAAACACAACTGATCATTGTTAGTTTGATCTCAGGTCCATTAAATACGTTCTTTTGATTTTAGTAATGTTATTAAACAGTAACTAAGAAATTAACATTAACTAAGAATAATTAATGCTTTATAAGTATTTTTAATTGTCAGTTTGGTAATAATGAATTAACATGTTAACTAATGAAGCCGTATGTCTCAAAGTTTTACTGAACAATAACAAATAATCAGAACATTTCTAATCATTAGAGCATGTTGAAGTCCAGATTAAAATATAAAAATGTTTACGTTTGAAAATAAATAGCCTATTAAATCTTTAAGTATTCAGTATTTGGTGCTGTGATGAACAAAACTGAGATTACAAAAAAAATGAATGTCTGTTTGAAGCATTTTAAAAACTTCACTAGCACAGTTGCTTTGTTTCCGGGGTAACCGCTGTATTTCTGCTGTACCATCAGCGCCCTCTGCTGTCAGAGAGTGAACGTGCACTTTCATTCAGCACGTCTCCTTCACTAGTGAACTTGATTACATCTGACCGTGTGTCCCTTTGACGCAGAATACAGCGGTGTTGTGCATTTTATATGGTTGATGGGAAAAGTAAACTTAATGCATTATAAAAATTTTAATAATTGGTAATAAATTATTATTTATGGTATTTTGAAGTGCCCATGATAACAATATTGGCGAATCAGATTACTTTTTGATGTAACGAGTAAAGTAACGCATTACAAGTAACATTCATTACATAATCAGATTTCTTTTGTGATGTAACATATGTAAAGTAACGCATTACAAAAACGTGCATTACGTAATCAGATTAACTTTTGATGTAACGAGTAACGTAACGCAGTACAAGTAACATTCATTACATAATCAGATTACTTTTTGATGTAACGAGTAACGTAACGCATTACAAGTAACATTCATTACATAATCAGATTACTTTTGTGATGTAACATGTAAAGTAACGCATTACAAAAACGTGCATTACGTAATCAGATTACTTTTTGATGTAACGAGTAACGTAACGCATTACAAGTAACATTCATTACATAATCAGATTACTTTTGTGATGTAACATGTAAAGTAACGCATTACAAGTAACGTGCATTACGTAATCAGATTACTTTTTGATGTAACGAGTAACGTAACGCATTACAAGTATAATCAGATTACTTTTTGATGTAACGAGTAAAGTATTATTTATGGTATTTTGAAGTGCCCATGATAACAATATTTTGCATATTCATTATCGTGATATATCGCATTACCTAATATCAGCACACGTCTAATCAGACTAGAGCTGGTTATATCAAATCGCAAAAGTCTGATTTAAATAAATATTGAGCAGAAAATCACAGAAATGTGCAACAGAGATTCATGCAGATCTGTATCACGTACCGCTGTGAGTTTCTCGATCTCATTTATGGCTTGTTTGTTTCCCGGCTCGAGCTTCAGAACCTGTTCAAAATCTACAAACAAACATAAAACGTGTGTGTTTTCCTCAAAAACAAGGATTTGGCTGTGAAAAGCGACTGAACTGATGGAACATCAACCTTCTTTGGCTTCTCTGATCCTCCCTAAAGCGGCTCTGGCTGTCGCGCGTCTGGCGAAGGCTTTGGTGTACGTGGCGTCCAGAGCGACGGCCGCGCTGCAGTCCTGCTCCGCCTCACTGTACCTGCAGAGAAACACCAGACTCTTACAGACAGAACACACTGCAAAACAAGTATGCACTTGGTAGGAAACATTTCCTCACTTGTGGAGTTTGAGGTACGCCATGGCTCTGTTAGCGGGCAGCAGGGCGTTGGTGCCGTCCGCCTCCATTCCTTTAGAGTAGCACTCCACGGCCGCCTCGTACTTGCCTTCTTTAAAGTAAGCATTTCCCTGGCACATCGAGAAACAGAGCGTCAGCATTCATATCTGATCATCTGCTCAATCACATGATGATTAAGAGACGCGTCTCACCCTGTCTTTCTGCACGACAGCTTCCTGTTTTCTCTGCTGTTCCTCCAGACGCTGCTGTTGTAACGGATCCACCGCCGGCGCAGCAGCAGCGGGAGTAACGATCTCGCTCTTCTCTGCCGTCTGTCCGCTCGATTCCAAGACCTGAAGCGAAGCAACGATAACTGACGGAGAACTCAATCTACATGCATTTCTGAAACTGTGGATCAGTAACGCACCTGCTGGAGTTTCTGGATTTCATTCCGCGCCTCTGAGTTTTCAGGATCCAATTTGAGAACCATTTCATAATCTGGATGAACAGGATGAGCAGAACTAGATAAATGTTTATCATACTTCCATCACAAACCCTGTATGAAGATGCTGTGATCTGCAGACCTTCAAGAGCTTCCTGATGTTTCTTCAGAGCTGCGCGTGTCGCCGCTCTCCTGACGTAAGCTTTCACATATTTACTGTCCAGAGCGATCGCCAAATGACAGTCCGACTCCGCCACGGCGTACCTGCGGCACAGAAACTCTCACGTCAGGAATGATCCATCCAAACACACAACTGAATGAATGATGGAGACATACTTTTTCAGTCTGAAGAAACAGGCCGCTCTGTTAGTGGGCAGGACGGGGGTTGTAGGGATCGGCGTCCATCGCTCTGGTGTAGCACTCGATGGCGCTGTCATACTGGCCGTCCTTGAAGAACTGATTCCCCTGAGACATCACAGACACTCATGTACGACCGTATGAAAGCATATTTCATGATGAATTCTCAGTGCTGACGTCATACCTTCTCTTTCTCAGTGAGTGCCAGATCTCTGTCCACCTGAATCACTTCAGAGTCAGATTCATTGGATTGCACTGGGCTCTCCTCTACGTCCATGGACTCCAGAGTCTTTTCCTGCAAACAAACAATGTTCATTTGTTGGGGTAAAGCATTACAAGCATGCATTATGTCATCAGATTACTTTTTGATGTGACGAGTAAAGTAACGCATTACAAGTAACGTGCATTACGTAATCAGATTACTTTTTGATGTAACGAGTAAAGTAACGCAGTACAAGTAACATTCATTACATAATCAGAATACTTTTTGATGTAACGAGTAAAGTAACGCATTACAAGTAACATTCATTACATAATCAGAATACTTTTCGATCTGACGAGTAAAACGGTAAATCAGATTACTTTTTGATGTAACGAGTAAAGTACACAGTACAAGTAACATTCATTACATAATCCTTTTCGATGACGAGTAAGTAACGCATTACAAGTAACATTCATTACATAATCAGATTACTTTTTGACGTAATTACAGTGCATTACGTAATCAGATACTTTTTGATGTAACGAGTAAAGTAACGCATTACAAGTAACATTCATTACATAATCAGAATACTTTTCGATCTGACGAGTAAAGTAACGCATTACAAGTAACGTGCATTACGTAATCAGAATACTTTTCGATCTGACGAGTAAAGTAATGCATTACAAGTAACATTCATTACATAATCAGAATACTTTTCGATCTGACGAGTAAAGTAACGCATTACAAGTAACGTGCATTATGTAATCAGATTACTTTTTGATGTATGTATTGATGTAAAGTAACATTCATTACATAATCAGAATACTTTTTGATGTAACGAGTAAAGTAACGCATTACAAGTAACATTCATTACATAATCAGATTACTTTTTGATGTAACGTGTAAAGTAATGCATTACAAGTAACATTCATTACATAATCAGAATACTTTTGATGTAACGTGTAAAGTAAGTAACATGCATTACATAATCAGAATACTTTTGATGTAAGTAACGCAGTACAAGTACACATTACATAATTACAAATTACAAGTAACATTCATTACATAATCAGATTACTTTTGATGTAACGTGTAACGCACAAGTAAACATAATCACTTTTTGATGTAACGTGTAAATTACAAGTAACATTCATTACATAATCAGAATACTTTTTGATGTAACGTGTAAACACATTACAAGTAACATTCATTACATAATCAGAATACTTTTTGATGTAACGAGTAAAGTAACGCATTACAAGTAACATTCATTACATAATCAGAATACTTTTTGATGTAACGTGTAAACACATTACAAGTAACATTCATTACATAATCAGAATACTTTTTGATGTAACGTGTAAAGTAACGCATTACAAGTAACATTCATTACATAATCAGATTACTTTTGATGTAACGAGTAAAGTAACGCAGTACAAGTAACATTCATTACATAATCAGAATACTTTTTGATGTAACGTGTAAACACATTACAAGTAACATTCATTACATAATCAGATTACTTTTGATGTAACATGTAAAGTAACGCATTACAAGTAACGTGCATTGCGTAATCAGAATACTTTTTGATGTAACGAGTAAAGTAACGCATTACAAGTAACATTCATACAATCAATTACTTTTTGATGTGTAAAGTAACATTACATTCATTACATTTACTTTTGATGTAACATGTAAAGTAACGCATTACATAACATTGTGTAATTACTTTTGATGTAACTAATGTATCAGTTACTTTTGTAACGAGTAAAGTAACGCATTATAACATTCATTACGTAATCAGATTACTTTTGTGATGTAACGTGTAAAGTAACGCATTACAAGTAACATTCATTACGTAATCAGATTACTTTTGTGATGTAACAAGTCACATGACACATTACAAGTAACATGCATTACATAATCAGATTAATTTTGTGATGTAATGTGTAAAGTAATGCATCACAAATAACATGGATTAAAATGTGTTATAGGGAGTAACGTATTACATTTAAAAGTAACTTTCTCCAAAACTGTTGTTGAAATCATCACATCATTCTGCATTAGTGTGGTCATGAATCAGAATGCAAAATCATATTACCACATCAAATTTGTCCCAGGCCTGATAATCGTAGGATTTTATCCGCTGCGTCTGCGTTTGATCTTTCAGATTGCCGCCGCCGTTAGTCTGTCGTTTCACCCTCTTCTTTGTCTTTTTATAATCTTTGTTCCTCACCGGCGGGAGTGTTTTCTGAAATAAAATTAAATCTTAAGTAAACAAAGACCCGAATCTTTCTGATTTCATCTCAGAATCTCAGAGTTTTACTGGTGTTTCGTTGGTGTTCCCAGTGCGAAGCTGCTGGTCTTTCTTCTTGATCTCTTCCTCCCAGTTGTTCAGCTCCTTCATGAAGCTCTGCAGATCTTCTGCGTTCTGTCGCATCTGAATCTGCAGCTCCACGGCTTTATTTCCCGACATCACGGCGCTCTTCTAACGCTCTCAGACCACATCAGACAAACAGACATTCCCTGAAACACATTAGAAAACAATCACAAACAAAACACTACAGGCAAAACCTCTGTTTTTCATGCACTGGTCAGTTTTGAGCTCTGTTTTACTTACGTAACATGTCTTCTGTCAGACCAGTGATATGATTATGATTTTAACATGTTCTGTTATTGCCGGTAAAAAAAATCAGGTTTGTTATGTGGTTGCCATGGTTACAAGTGAGCGTTGTTATGCTATAATGTGCACTCATGTTAACATTTAGTACGAGCAGTGATTATTGCATTACATGATTATTTTCGCAGATTTTACAGTAAAAAACAACAACTTTAGTAACTATGGTATGTTGGCGGAAGCTACGGTTACCATGGTAACTATTTAAAAAGGAAACTAACAACAACGTGGCACTGAAAGAGACACTTAAATCACAGATTAATAAGTGATTCGTCAAGAAATTATGGATCTAACGTTAAATAAATAATATTATAACCTCCATAAGTCTGACATTCCAGAACATTCGCTGTATCTGCGAGAGACAGTAAGAAACCAGAATATATGTCTAAAATACAGAGCTAAATGATTCGTCTACACACATACACTGATAATTAACTCATAATTAAGTTATCTGAAAATATGTTTCAGTAAAAACTCTTGTTTACACACATTTAAATGTTTAACTGCTAATTATAAACGCCTGTATAGAGAAGCTCATAAGGATCGGTTTAAAACAACCATTTTAACAGCAGTAAATATCAGAACCAGAGATGTGTGTGTCATACCTGTGATGATGATGAAGAAGAGTTTTGATCAATAGTTTGTGTTCAGCGCCATGACAGCACAAACTCCTCTGTGCGCATGCGCGAACAAGCGTCTTACGTAAGACACGCGCTGCTCGTGCATGTTATGGCGCCGGAAAAAGTGCAACAGTAGGTTCCGGAACGGTAAAAAAAAAATGTATTTACAAATTATTTTTTCATATATTTCCCGACATATATAATTATAAGTGATATTGATGCGGTATTCATTCATATATTTTTATGACTGTCATTATTGCGTATGTCGTTTGGTTTCGGGGCTTTTATTTTGAAAAGACAAAAACAGAGACTTGACTGCATCTTATTTTGAGAGCACGCGACTTGTGCGGTACATCTCATCGCGAACAAAAAGCAAGTATTTAAAAAATAAATAAATCGTACACTAAGTAGATTAAGTGAAATTCAACAGCTTTAATAACTGAAATACTTTAATCCTCTGTCGCCTGCTTTCAATCACGTGACTCAGTGACGCACGCGTGACCTCTGCGTACACGCGCACCACAGAGCAATGGCTCAAAGTAGAGCTGAAGAAGATGATTATAGAAATAAACAGCCGATGCACGAGCAGCAGCACGGCGAACCGAAGCAGGAGGACTACGGCTACAGCTTATACCCCGAGCGAACCGGCAGCAAGTACAAGCAGGGCTCGATCGGAGAGAGTCTGTTCACCTTTAAGCACAAGTGTCACATCATGCTGCAGTTCGCCATGGACACTAGTAAGGGAACATCCTCTGTGCGCGTGCATGCAGCGCACTGCTTACTTGCTTAAAAAATATATTGTTTCTAGGGTGTGTTTAATAACAGTATTCAATAGACTTTATTATAAGAGCTGATTGACATGTTCAAGATCAACTCTATGCTGTATGGAGGCTCATTTGTGCCACAAGAGAGCATCAGAATTATGACAGTCATATTTATGAGATAAAGCATAAAAAGTCTTAATTATGACATAGAAATAAAGTCGAAATTGTACTTTCTATTTTTAATATTATAATTTTGACACTTTATCTCGTAATTTTGACCTTTTATCTTAAATTTCTATTTTAATCTCATAATGTCATAATTTAGAATTTTTTAATCCTGATTTTGACTTTTTATCTCATAATTTTAACATTTTATCTCAATTTTGAACTTTTATTATAATTAGTGTCATAATTTTGTCTTTATCTAATAATTATGACTGTCATAATTTAGACTTAATTAACTCATAATGTTTAATTTTTATCTCATAATTTTGACATTTTATCTCAGATTTGAACTTTTACATAATTTCTATTTTAATTTCATAATTAGTGTGTCATAATTTTAACTCATAATTTAGATTTATTATAATTATGACCTTTTATCTCAGATTACTATTTAAATCTCATAATTGTCATAATTTGAATTTACTCAAAATCATGATTTTTAATCTAATGTTTATCTCATAATTTTGACATTTTATCTGTTTTGAACTTTTACCTAATTTCTATT
Organism: Culter alburnus; assembly: GCA_028476615.1. Classification (NCBI taxonomy): domain Eukaryota; kingdom Metazoa; phylum Chordata; class Actinopteri; order Cypriniformes; family Xenocyprididae; genus Culter; species Culter alburnus. The sequence goes on from JAOTNS010001291.1 coordinate 58,473, forward strand.
TTAATTTCATAATTAGTGTCATAATTTTGACTTTATCTCATAATTATGACTGTCATAATTTAGACTTTTATCATAATTTTTAATTTTTATCTCGTAATTTTGACTTGTCTCATAATTTCTATTTTAAACTCATAATGTCATCATTTTTATCTCACATTTATGACTCATAATTTTGACTTTATCTCATTATGACTCAGTATGTGATGGTTATAACATTGAGATTTACCAAAGCATGATTTTTTGGTCTCACGGGCTTCCATACTGTGCAGTGCACTATGAAGTGAACGTGCTGTTCAGTGTCAGTCTCTCTGTCGCTCAGGTCCGTACGCTAAACTTCTGCTGGCGGCCATGAGAACCTCCGGCTGGTAAGAGAGAAGCTTCACCTCAGTTTCCCTCAGGCGTCAGTGTCTGGCATCACATGTCTGTTTGATGTCTTCTCAGTGCAGTTCATAAAGACAGACATTTCTCGTGTGAGGACTGCGACGGGACCGTCAGCGGTGGGTTCGACGCCGCCACCTCTCAGGTGAGTCGAAGAGAGCGGCTTCACGAGCCCAAACACATGCTGATATGGGTCTGAACGGAGCGGGTGTGTCGTTGCAGATCGTCTTGTGCCAGAACAACATCCACCAGCAGGCTCACATGAACCGCGTCGTCACGCACGAGCTCATCCACGCCTTCGACCACTGCAGGGCTCGAGTCGACTGGTTCACCGACTTCAGACATCTGGCCTGTTCAGAGGTGAGAGAACAGACCGTCTGTGGAAAAGCCCTGACTTCATCTGTCAGACGTTTTAAAAGGTCTGTGTTTGTTCACTCTTCAGATCCGTGCCGCCAATCTGAGCGGAGACTGTTCGTTCATTAACGAGGTTTCCAGATTTAACTTTGGCCTCAAAGAGCACCATCAGGTAACGCTTCTGTTCCCGTCACTCGCTGTCATTCGGTCAGATGGTGTTTTGAGTGTCTGGATTGTGTTGTTCCCGCAGGAGTGTGTGCGGAGCCGAGCGCTGCGCTCCATCCTCGCCGTACGCAAGGTGAGCAGGGAGGAGGCGGAGCGAGTGGTTGACGAGGTGTTTGACAGCTGCTTCAGAGACCACGCCCCCTTCGGACGCATCCCACACAGCAAGAAGGACGCCAAGTTCGCCTACAGGGATTTTGAGAACCGGGACCGCTACTACGCAAACCTCTGATGCTGCGGCATTAAATCTTCGTTGATGCGAAGTCAATCTCGCGGAAAGACTGAACTGAAGGAAGAGAGAATATCACTCCTCAGATTAACATGTTGTGCTGAAGGAAGTGTGTCATGTAATTAAAGCACATGCTTGACTTTTTCATTACTGTACTAAAGGTTTGACAAGAAAAACGTGATTGATGTTGTTCTTCTGTATCAGTTTGAAAGGGATGGAATTGTTTATTGGTTGTATAAAGTCAAATCTGTCTTTGTCTATCAGCTCAGGTTTCTCTGATATGAGACTGAAAACCAGGGCAACTGCCTCACAATTATATGATAGTTTCAATTCAAATAATTAAAAATGAATTCAACATTATTTTACACGAGTATATTTTCCCTATGAGTTTGAAAGCTAGGCGGATGTTGCGTCACTGATCCACACGGTGGCGCTGCTGCTCTTCATATGATGTCTGGTTTGATTTTGGACAAATGTGCTCCAGTATGAGCAGAATAAACCAGAACGGGCTCATGTTTCCATATTTAACTCTATGGAAGCTCCACATAAGGAACAAAGTATGTCAAAATTATGACTTCATTTTATGTCATAATTGTGATTTTACAAAAGCATGATTTTTTTCTTATGTGGTGGAAATGAATTTATTTTGAAGAGCCATAGTTTCTGTCCTACATTTAAAACACTCATATAAAGTGGTTCTTATTATGTGCAGGTTGTTTGTGAAACATTAAAAACGCAGAAATAAAAAGTTAATATAGTAGTTGGTAAGTCCTATGGTGTGACAAAATTATCTATAGATGTAGATTTTAGAGCTCATATTAATTGAGAGACTGTATTAATTATTTGTACTGTTAATATAAATGTTCACACCACACGACCATTTAAAATGAAATTATTAAATAAAACGTGAATAAAACCAAAGTCCCTTTAAGACGAGTCGTTTCACTCGGCGGCCATCTTAGAAACGCCTCTCGGACATAAAATTCTATAAAGCTGTTCGCCAAGCTTTCGATTAAATTTCATATTTGAAATCACCAATGAAATCTGACAACAACTGTCTCATAACTTATTTCTAAACGCTCGAAACGTGACAAAAAACTGCATTTTTCAGGCTGGATCGACCGGAGCTTCTAACGGCCGCTGCAGTGACGCGATTCTACCAATCGGTGATTGGCTCTTATTTAGAAGGCGGGACTTTTTCCGCCACTTTCTCCCATTCATAATAAGAGTGCGCCGTTTTTCTATATATATAATGAAACTAAATAAATTGATAATTCATGTTGTTCAGGCCGCAGATCACGTGACTGATATTCAGAGCAATGGCACCATCGCGAGTGTGATATTGCTTTTACACAACAGTTAAACTAAATCGCACTAAATCTCCATTTACTTTGTCTATAATAAAACAGTTTCAAATGAAGCCGCAGGAGTCGGTTGAGTGAATGATTCAATGACTCAGCCATCGCGGGAGTCGCTTGTTCTGCTTTATATGAATCAGTGTTGAACGAATCATTTGAATAAATGACTCACTCATTTCCGCCACCTACTGGAGCAACGATGTAAAATTTCCCTCCACCAATACACAGACTGACAATGATTACACATAGTGTGTATCTTTTTTTTGTCACTAGTAATATATATTTTTAAATTTATTAAATTATAATTTAGTTTAATAATTATTTTTATTACAATGTTTTTCTCTAAACTTTTCCTCAGACCCCCCCTTCATGGTACCATTGTCAAAAATGCACAATATAGTTTTGAAAGTGTTAAAGTTCTGCTGTGTTTCAAGGACGAGGGTCGACATCGACTGCCGGACGTCCTGCTTAAAGTCATCAAGGTCACAGTGACCCAAAGCCGCTGCGCGAGGGAACGGGCCCGACGACCCCAAACGCACTGAAGCTGAATAAAGTGCGTCCCTGCTGACGGCCGCGGATCTCTGTCACGCTTGTGAGCTTCACGCTGCAGGCGGAATGAAGCGGACGGACAGCAGAGCCACGAGACGTGAGGATCTTTAACCGGTTCCCCGTAAAAGCCCTCTGACACTGAACACACTTTATCTGGTGGTCTAAATGAGGACAAGGACACCCGCCATGAACATTTGTGTCCTTAACACTAGTATTATCTTATAATTTAAGCTTCATTTAAACTCAAACAATCAAACAGCTGCAGGCCTATTAACACAAACTCGTTTGCAGCGAAGCTTCTTCATCTGATCAAACAATGAGGTCTGACCCGTACGCCGTGACCTGCGCTGACCTCACATCAGCGGGAGGTTCATTAGCGGGGAGTCGGACCTCCACCATCATCAGCACATCTTTCTCATTCTCATTAACAACAGAGATGTGACGGCAGGTCAAAGGTCACGGCTCCTGCTGCCTCTAATCAGGCCTTCAGTAATTAAGAGTCACTAAAGTAAACACACTAATGAGTGCACTAACGACTCCATCACTGAAACAACAGGGACGTTTCGGCAGAAGCGTCTTGAACGTCGGTTCACTCTGTTGTCTGACCTCCAAAACAATAAATCATATTCATTTACTGTGTGTGAAGAAAAGGTCATTATTGAGAGTGAATTGTTTGAAGACTTAAAAACTTTTTAAAAGCATGCTTACATTTATTTTGTTTCAAATAAATACACTAAATAAAATCATAATAATAAATATAATAACTGGAAATTGATAATAATGTAGAATATTACTGGTTGATGGAGTTTATGGAGGCAGTATATTCTATTGTTTTGAACAGCTCTGGTTGTTTTTAATCGTCTTTTCCACTAGGTGGCGCTAAAGGAGCCTCTAATCCTCACATTAAAGGCCTCTTTGTTCTTCACACACACACTGACGTGTGTAAACTTGTCATATTTCAGAAGTTTGTGGCTTTATTCTCACTCACCAGCAGTTTTCACTTAATGCTCTAGTGAACGTCAGCCATCGTGTGTTTTGTTCCACTCTCTTCTGTGATTGGCTGGCCATCCAATGGGGGCGGAGCCTCTATTGGTGAGGCGGAGTCATCACAGCTCATTGGCAGGCGAGTTTCTGTGATTAGCTGTCAGAAAGGAGTCTGGAGCTCTTATTTATTTTGGGAAGAAGAACCTCCTGACTGCCAGAGACATTCACATCAGAGCAGTGTGTGAGGAGATATTACACACACACAACACACACACACACACACACACACACACACACACACACACACACGCGCGCACACACACACACACACACACGCACGCACGCACGCACGCGCGCGCGCGCACACAGTTTTTGTTCCGCAGAAGCATCAATATATCATTGAAGTTTTATAAAAATAAGGAAAATGTCAAAAATATTAAAAAGTATAATAAACATACCATGCAAAATTAACAGAAGTATCATAAAAAAATCATAAAACATTTAAAATATCGTAAAGTATCAAAATCATCAAATATATCATATATTAAAAATATCAAAATGTTATAAAAATGTATCAAAAATATAAAACTTATCATAAAAAATAAAAGTATCATATTATATAAAACAAATATAAATCATAATACAAAAACCCCTTTAAAAATCATAAAAGTATCATAAAAATATAATAAAAGTATTATAAAAATATAAAATAAAAATATCAAAAATAATTAAAAATTATATGATCAGTAAGTCATTATGTTTTTACATTACTTTAACTCATCACAAATAGTAATAGTAATAATTCAAGTAATTTCAACTTGTTTTTTTCAAGTTATAGGAGATCCAACTCAATTTAAGTCTTAAATTGAATATAATTTAGGTTGAAATGACTTGTACCGCCAGAAAGTACGGAAGAGGATTAGGGCCAAGCAGTAATAAAAAAGTAAAACCATCTTGAGATTAAAGTTGTTAAATTTCGAGAAAAAACTCATTAAATTTCGACATACAAGTCGAAATAAAATGTTGAGAATAAAGTCATTAAATTACGAGAAAAAAGTCGTTAAATTATGAGAACAAATTCGTTAAATTATGAGAAAAAAAGTCGTTAAATTTCGAGAAAAAAAGTCGAGATAAAATGTTGAGAATAAAGTCATTAAATTACGAGAAAAAAGTCGTTAAATTATGAGAACAAATTCGTTAAATTACGAGAAAAAAGTTGTTAAATTATGAGAACAAATTCGTTAAATTATGAGAAAAAAAAATTATCGATTCGAGATTCGTTAAATTATGAGAAAAAGTCGAAATTTCAAGAAAAAGTCGAGATAAAATGTTGAGAATAAAGTCATTAAATTACGAGAAAAAAGTCGTTAAATTATGAGAATTTAATGACATTTTTCTCATAATTTAACGAATTTGTTCTCATAATTTAACGACTTTTTTCTCGTAATTTTACGAGTTTTTTTCTCGTAATTTAATGAGTTTATTCTCAACATTTTATTTCGACTTTTTTTCTCGAAATTTAGCGAGTTTTTTCTCTAAATTTAACAACTTTAATCTCGAGATGGTTTTATTTTTTTATTATTGCTTGGCCCTAATCCTCTTCCGTACTCAAACGTCCATCAGTTCATGAGCTGAGAAAAGCTTCTGAGATGAAGATGAAGATTAATAATCATTTTCTGGACTGTTTGACGTCGACTGACTGCAGAGAATGTTTTACGTCTCCTCCAAACCCCTTCAAAACCACTTCTGATGGAGAACGCAGATGTTTGCTCCGAGAGCACGTGGAAACGGTTTGAGAACGAGACGAGGATTTAAAGAGGGAGAAAAAGAACAATGAGGTCTGATTGGTTGATGTTAGGAGTGTTTAGTTCATGTTAACTGATGGAACGTTATTATAAAGTGTCAAAGTTTCAGTCTGTAAATCAAAACTGCTTTGGATGTTGTTGGTGTCGATCATGTTCCTGAAATCACTGTCAGTTTGACACGAGCAGATCTGTGGTGTTACATGTGTGTGTGTGTGTGTGTGTATTACTGCAGATCACAGACTCTGAACAACCTGAAGATGTGTGTGTGAGAGTGTGTGTACGTATTTCTGGTCCATAATGGTTGGATTCACTGTGAAAGAAGGTTTTGTGGATCGTCCACCTGTGTTCAGCAGGTTTGGTAACAATCACACGAGTCCGGAAAACCAACATTACTGAACCATTAGTGTAATAACAGTGTTTCAGTCCTCTCTGCAGGAACACACACACACACACACTTCTGAGAGGAGGGGAATATTCTCAGAGAACATCATCTTGAGTCATATTTGAACTAGTGTTAATTACTTATAATCGCATGCAGAAGAGCAGCGTGAACATTCGGCTGAACATCTGACGACACAACCGTAATGATGGAGGTGTTCGTGTTTCTGAAGGAATCGTTCCAGAGCGTCTGGAAAACATCAGGGAATCGTTGTTATGAGAGCGAGCGTGTGATGGCAGCTCTTATTTCTGGAGTCTGATTTCTTCTTGGATGCTGCTCATTTGGCTTGGAAGCGGGACGAGAGAGAAGTGACAGTATATGTGAGTTGGCCGAGCTCCGATAAACCAACAGAGGAGCGTCTGTGAGCTCCAGCGTCTCTTCTGGGTGGGCCGGCGTCTCGGGGAGCGTTCGGCGAGGGAAAGTGTTGTGTTCAGACAAACATCAGACAAACCCGACACTGATCCTTCACATCCATCACCATTCCATGATACCTTTATAATGTTTTATATTTTAATGATAATTTTGTGATGCTTTTATAGTGTTTTATAAAAGTTGCCCTTATAAAAGGTAAAAAATGCCCTTGGAAATCGAAACAAGTCATTATGGAAAAGTACAGTTTTTCAGTTTTATTCTGGCTTCTCTGAATCCTGTCCTTCTTTTAGGTGTTGTAGGATCTTCACCGAACAGATGGCGTTTGATCCGAGGCTCACACATTCCCACCTGTGCCGACGGTTTACAAGAAACCACAGAGAGATTCCAGCGTCTTTTTCTCACAGCAGCGCTGAGCATTTCTACAGAACACTCGCAGTCACAGACATCTGTACATCTGCTATTAATCGCTTCAAGGAGAGGACAGGACGCACTCGAGATTTGAGATGTTTGATTTCCATCAGAAACCAGAATTATAAGCTCACAATTCTGACTTTTTCCTCACAAGAGTGTTTATATCTCACTATCTGTAAGAAAAGAAGTCAGATTTGCACGCTATGAACTCATAATTGTGGAAAAAAATGTCAGAATAGCAAGTTATAAACTCGAAATTGCGAGAAAGTCAAAATTGCGAGCTATAATCTCATAATTGTGAAAAAAAATCAAAATTGCAAGAAAAAAGTCAGATTTGCACGCTATAAACTAAAAAATGTCAGAATAGCAAGTTATAAACTCCTAATTGTGAGAAATAGTCAAAATTGCGAGCTGTAAACTCGAAATTGCAAAAAAGTCAAGTGCGAGCTATAAACTCAAAATTGCGAGAAAAAAGTCAATTTGCACGCTATAAACTAATAATTGTGAAAAAAAGTCAAAATTGCAAGAAACTTGAAATTGTGAGAAAGTCACAAATTGCGAGATATAAACTCATAATTGTGAAAAAATGTCAGAATAGCAATTTATAAACTCATAATTGCGAGATAGTCAAAATTGCGAGCTATAAACTCGAAATTGCGTGAAAAAAGGTCAGATATGCAAGTTATATTTCTCGCAATTATGAGTTTATAACTTGCAAATCTGACTTTTTCTTGCAATTTCGCATTTATAGCTTGCAATTTTGACTATTTCTCGCAATTATGAGTTTAAAGTCAAAATTGTGAGCTATAAACAATTGCGAGAAAGTCATAATTGCGAGTTATAATCTCATAATTGTAAAAAAAAAAGTCAAAATTGCAAGATATAAACTTGAAATTGCAAGAAAAAGTCAGGTTTGCAAGTTATAAACTCAATTGCGAGAAATAAATTCAAAATTGCGAGATATAAATTTATAATTGCGAGAAATAAAGTCAGAATTGCAAGATATAAGCTTGTAATTTTGATAAAAAGTCAGAATTGAAAGTTATAAATTCGTAATTGCGAGAAATTGCGAACTATAAACAATTATTTTGACAAAAAAGTCAAAATTCAGAGGGAAAAAGTCAGAACCGTCAGATAAGTCGCCATTACATTTTTAATTTATTCTGTGGTGGAAATAATCTTCCATAGATTCTCGACTCTCTAAACGTCTGGGATGGAGCCTCTGGCCGGCCAGCGATTATCTCAAACATCTGCGTCCAACATCTGGCAACAATGAGGAGAAATGGGCTGAGATCCGTGTGTCTGGCAGCGAGATCACACGACGCAGGCATGTGAGATCCATTTTCTCTGCTTAGTCACAGGATGGGAGGTAAACGCAGGTCCGTGGAGCAGATCTGAGGTCAGCGGCTCCAACCCCGGGTCACGTTCAGATGCTCCGCGGCCGACACGGGATCAGGGAAAATCCGGCCTGCGCCGGCCGCTGGTGGTCCAAGAAATAGTTGATTTCCTGTCTAGTTCCACTGGAGCCGAAATCAAAGTGGGGGAATAATTCTGGAATTCCAGTTGTTCTCTCGTTTTCCCTCGTTTGCCAGGAAACTCTTTGTTGGCGGCAGTTAAAACGAAACGCTTCGAGGCACTTTTGAGTTTAAATACCTGCTGAACGAAAATATACGAGAATGTGCAGCGACTCCTGACTTCAAGATCTTACTGTGAACGAAATAAAATGATAAAGATGCTTTTAATCATCCAATCAATTACTGAGGGATGAAATCACTTGAGTTTTGATTTATAAATGCAGTAAATAGAGCAGAGAACATCTGGAAGATCTTGGCTCCTCATCAAACACTGAAAGCTCTCGACGCTCGAGGCTGAATCCTCAAACGAGCGATGAGCAGCATTCTCACATGAGGTCATGTGATCGTCTGAACTGCTGATGGTGTGAATCTGATTCACGTTTAGTGTCTGATCAGGAGCAGATGAGGCGAGAACCTGCTCTTCACAGACATTAAACCTCCCTGATCAGATCTTCTCCAACAAACATTTCTATATTAATGAAAGCATCAACATCATCAATGAAGCATAAACAAACTTCTCAATCTGTGTGTGTGTGTGTGTGTGTGTGTGTGTGTGTGAGGATAAAGATCACGCAGGCGTTCACACACGTGTAGCAGCTCATGGGAATGTGTTTATTGTGTTCTAATTTGTGCAAACGGGTGTTTTATCCAAACATCATAATCACCTGATCAAACAGCACCACACATGAACTGTCACTCAGGTTGACTCCTCCCATCAGTCACGCTGATTGTCCGTATCAGTCATATATCTGACTCACGTCTGCACCGAACAGGCGTAGTACATTTACTACGGAGCCCTAAAGGGACACGGCGATGGACAAAACATAGGATGCTTCTGCGTTCCTCCGAGAAACACGTTTCCATCACCGTGTCCCTTTAGGGGCTCCGTACATTTAGAGAAAAAAAGAGTAGGAAAAATAATTACACTATTAATTTACAAAATATAATTTTGTATAAAAGGCATATATTCTGTTTTTCTGTACAAGCGTTTCATTTACATTCAGCCGGAGCTCTTTCTGAGGTAGAACGTTTCTAGTTTCGAAGGAACGAAACTCTTGGTAAAGTCACATGATCGTGCCGCTACGAGGCGGGAAAGCTCTCTATCGTCCTGTTATCGAAGGGCTGCTCGTACACGCCGGTGTCCGGCTCCATCACGTCGAGGTCCGAGTCGGCGTGAAGCGCTGCGTACGGATTCTCGTGAAGAATGACTCCGTTATGAGAGCACAGCTCCTGCTGCGGCCGCCACGGCGCCTTCCCGAACGTTCCTGAGACGACAGGAGCGCATTCATGATGCATCATTTATGCAATTCATAAACCCAAGCCGCACAAAGGCATATATCTGGGTTATTTTCCTGACTCACCCATATATGACCCCGAGGAGCCCAGAACGCACTCTCCTCGCTCACAGTCCTCCACGCAGGAAGTCTCGGCGGGCAGCTGCATCATCATGTGATCGAAGGGTTCGAGGGCGGAGCTGCAGGTGTAAAGCTCCCTCTTCCTGCCGTACGAGTCGGGCCGCTGCTCTGACGGACAGACTGCAGGAGGAGGACGAGGACACGATTAATCAACAGACACGCAGACGATACGGGGCGTCTGTGGCGTCACACGCTCACCTGTGAAGGTGTCGGGCAGATCCGGGCTGTACCGGTTGCTCCGTCTCAGCAGAGAGCCGACCGGACCCTGATAATGGCAGAGCAGCGGGTCGATCGCCGCCTCCATGTCTGCTTCACTTCCTGTGTCCAGCTGGCAGAGGCCTATGGGAGGAGAAAAACAAGTCATTTTTATCATAATTTCGCTGATTTTGTTTACAGTGCTGCATATAGAGAGAGAGGAGGGTCACGTCTTACTGTTCATGTCTTTGGGCGGCATGTAAAATCCGCCCATGGAGGAGCTGATGTACTGATGGCTGCTGCCGCTCTCAGACGCGATATACCCGTCCTGACGCTCCGCTAGCGTCCCCTGAGACGACAGATAGCTCGGGATGTCCGCCGGTAGATTCGTCTCATCTAGACACGGGAGAGAAAGCGGATTATTAGTGTTACGCGTCCATGTTGTCTGGTCATTTTGAACCAGAAAGGATTTTCTTTTACCCAAAAAACGTTACTGCTTTTTTCAGAACGCAACGAAAATGATAAATAAAGAAAACATTCTCTTAATGTTTTCTAAACATTCACATAACCAAGAAAAAACATTTTAAGACATTTTGATGGTTAAGAGGACGTTCAGAAATAGTTTCATAACTTCATAAATAACATAAACATTCAAAACGTCATACGATTTTTTTTACTATATTTGCATGATTGTTAGTCCACTTTGCACATTTTCACATTGAAACGGAATTGAAATTCAAATCAGTTTCACACTGAAAGTGAACTGAAATACAGAAATTAAAGAAACCCTGAAAATAATTATATGGCGATCAACTCTCCTGCGTATTAACCAAAGGATTTTGTGCTGTTCGGTCGGTACGTTTTGGATTTTTAGAATTTTTAACGTCATTGGAATGGTACGAAACTTGGTAAAGGTTTTGGAACTTGCTGTGTGAACAAAAAAAAAAGAAAGAAAAAAAAATCATGGACATGATTCGAAAAGTTTAAATGGTCCTAAACAAAAAAAAAAAATTCACGCATGCATTGTTCAAAAGCGCATTGGAAACGAATTTCATCTAGTGGAAGTGTTTGGTACTGCGACCAAACTAAATTTTACTGAAAGCTCATTTTTTGAGATATCAACCTCAAATTTGGAACACAACTTGTTTAGATTTAAACATTTTGGAAAATATATATTTTATATAAGAATTGAAAATGGTATTTTTGTGCATTTTTCATAATAAATGTAAAATTTTATAACTTTTTTCAAATTAAATTTTTTAAACTTTTTATTTTCACTTCAGCAATAGTATTTTCTTTAAAAAAGAGACCAAACGATTGAAGATTCACCACACTGAGTCCGAAATTTTTGTATGCATTTTTTCGTATTTGCCATCCTAAAATTCGTCACGCACAGAAACCTTGCACACCGAGTCCGATGCATTTAATACGAAAAATTTGCAAAACAATACAAAATGGAGTCTTCAAGCAGTGAGGATGATTTTGTTGTCCTCTCTTCTTAAAAAGAGAAAAAGGAAATATTGGGTCCATCCGATCCTGAGATTGTGTAAAGAGGAAGGAGAGTTCCACCTCCTTATAAAGGAGCTGCGGGATTATCCGGAGCAATTTGAAGTTTACTTCAGGATGTCATTTTGATGCTTTGCTACTTTGTTTGTCGAGATGAAGTGGATCAACTTGTCAGATGCCATTCTGGATTTTGGCGTTCGTTTGTACGGTGGCTCTGAATTGTCAAAACACCTCTCAAAATGCTTGCTACAGATGCGAAAAATGCAGAAAACTGTACCCATTCTGAATTTTTTTTTGAAAGTTTCGGAGGCAGCGTGTAAACGTGACTGATACAACGTGAGGTCGTATTTATTTTTTAACTTGTCAGAATTTCGGACTCAGTGTGCAAAGACCTTAAATTGGAAATTAAATTTTCAGGTCTTTGCTCATAAAGTGAATAAATGCACTATAACTTCTGCATAAGTATAGTTTTAACATAAAAATACAAAATATTAAATAATAAAATATTAGTTGACAAAAGCAATTATATGTAGGCAGGTCATTTTTGACCCGGAACGCAAAGGGTTAAAAGGCATCGGGACTGACCTGTGTTGGTGACGCTGCAGTCCTCGTTGCGTCGCCGCGTGTGGTAGATGATCACCACCCACACTAGAGACGTTCCCACCACGCAGCACACCACCGCGATGATCACGATGCCCACCGTGGTCCATCCGTCCTCCTCCGGCCCTCTGCCCGACGGAGACCCCATCGCCACGCCGCCCGCCGGGCCCGAGTCGCAGTTGGGGTTGGGAAGGATGGCCAGACGCACGTTCCCACGCTCGGTGCCCAACGGGTTTGACATCTCGCACGTGTAGGTTCCCGCATCTCCCTCGGCGGCGTCCACGATGATTAGCAGCTGGTTTCCGGCAGCGAAGAAGTGTCGCTCGGTCACGACTAGCGGGTTGTCGTCTTTGGTCCAGTTGAGTCGGGGAGGAGGACTCCCGCCGGCGATACACTGCAGCACCGCCGTCTCGCCCTTTGCCACCGTACGGTCCATCAGCGGACGCAGGAACGACGGCGTTTCTGGAGAGGGAACGGGATGTTATTCTATGAAAACTTCTGGTTTCATTTGGATTTTTGGAGGGCTGAAATGGAGTTTTTTGAGTGCTGATCATTAAATAAATTTGATTAATTGATTATTAACCCATTTTTGGTTTCTTTTTTTGGCTAAAATTACTAGAGTTTTCATGTAATTATCATTTCTGATGAACGTATGTGTAAACTAACCCAACACCGTTAGTGTAGCGTTAGCCGAGATGGACCCGGCCGTGTTTTGTGCAGTGCAGCTGTACACGCCGATGTCTTCCGTCTTCACGTCCACGATGAAGAACACGTCGTCTCTCGGCATGACGTGCATGCGCCGCTCACGGGCCGCTGGGAAGTCCGTCCCTCCGTCCTTCTGCCAGGCGATCTGAGGCGACGGATGTCCACTGGCGGCGCACTCCAGTCGGGCCGTGGCTCCGGCGCGGATCGTCAGATCCATGGGCATTTTGGTGAAGTACGGCAGCACTGCGAGGACAAAATGAAGACCTTTTAAGAGCTGCAGGAACCCTGTAAATAGAGTCCATTTTGATTTCATCCTCAACACTTACTGTTGACGGTCAGCTTGGCTTTGCTGGAGTACGAGGAGCCGAAGTGGTTGGAGATGACGCACTGGTACTTGCCCTCGCTGGAGAAGTCCACGTGGCGCAGCTGCAGTGTGGTGGTGTACTCCGTCACCTCGCTGACCTGAGACCGCAGGTGCGCCTGGTTATGGATCTCTGCGTCGTTCAGGACCTCGTTGTCTTTCTTCCAGGCGAAGGTCATCGGAGTCGCTGGAACTGGCCGCCGAGCAGACGAAGGTCACGTTGGTGCCTTTGATGGCTGATTGTGTCTCGGGCTGCACGGTGATCTGGGGTTTGGGGAAATCATCTGCAAAGCACAACGATGCATGCTTGAAAACTGAAAGGGGACCTATTATGCCTCTTTTAACAAGATGTAATATGGTGACCCCAGAATGTGTCTTTGATGTTTCAGCTCAAAATAACCCACAGATCATTGTAAATGCCCATTTTTGAGTGGAAGGAAAAACATGTTGTTTTTGTGCATGTGTCTTTAAATGCAAATGAGCTGCTGCTCCCCGCCCCCTTTCCAGAAGAGGGTGGAGCCTGTACTCGTCTGTGCCTCAGATAAACTAAAACATGTTTGTATGGAAGCTTTTTCGCCATGAATAAAAAATAATAAAGGTAATTGTGACTTTTTATCTCACAATTCTGAGATATAAAGTTAGAATTGCGTTATAAAGTCAGAATTGCGAGATATAAGTCAGAATTGCGAGATAAAGTCAGAATTGCGAGATATAAAGTCAGAATTGCGTTATAAAGTCAGATTGAGATTAAAAGTCAAATTGCAAGTTATAAAGAATTGCAGATATAAAGTCAGAATTGCGAGACAGAATTGCGAGAAATAAAGTCAGAATTGCGAGTTAAATTCAGAATTGCGTTAAATCAGAAATTGCGTAAAGTCAGAATATAAAGTCAGAATTGCGTTATAAAGTCAGCGATTAGCGAGATATAAAGTCAGAATTGCGATAAAGTTATAAAGTCAGAATTGCGTATAAAGTCGAATTGCGATAGAATTGAGAAAGTGAATTGCGTTATAAAGTCAGAATTGCGAGATATAAAGTCAGAATTGCGAGATAAAGTCAAATTCGCGCGTTATAAAAGTCAGAATTGCGAGATATAAGTCAGAATTGCGAGTTATAAAGTCAGCGAATAAAGTCAGAATTGCGATAAAGTCATTGCGAGATATAAAGTCGAATTGCGAATATAAAGTCAGAATTGCGTTATAAAGTCCTTTATAAGTTTTAAATAAATAAAAAGTCAGAAAGAAATAAAGTCAGAATTGCGAGTTAAAGCGTTAGCGAGTAAAGTCAGAATTGCGAGTTATAAAGTCGAGCAGAGTATAAAGTCAGAATTGCGTTATAAAGTCAGTGAGTAATAAATTCAGAATTGCGTTATAAAGTCAGAATTGCGAGATATAAAGTCAGAAAGTTAAAGTCAGAATTGCAGATATAAAGCCAATTGCGTTATAAAGTCAGAATTGTGAGTATAAAGTCGAAAAAGTTTGCGATATAAAGTCAGAATTGCGAGTTAAAGTCAGAATTGCGAGATATAAAGCCAGAATTGCGTTATAAAGTAAGAATTGTGAGATATAAAGTAAGAATTGTGAGTTATAAAGTCAGAATTGCGAGATAAAAAGTCAGAATTGCGAGAAAAAATCAGAATTGCGAGTTATAAAGTCAGAATTGTGAGATATAAAGTCAGAATTACGAGTTATAAAGTCAGAATTGTGAGTAATAAAGTCAGAATTGCGAGATATAAACAATTGCGAGAAAAAAGTCAGAAGAGTGAGATAAAAAATTGCTTTGTTATTTTTTTATTTAGCGGCAGAAACAAGCTTCCATACTATAGCGATCATGCTCATGTGACATTGCAGTTCTTCGTCATCAGGGAATCATATCAGTCCAAACTTCTGATATGGTTTTCTGAGCGCACAGAAAGCTGGATGTCAGACGGCGTGTCGTGAGCATCAAAGTAAGTTCTCTTACACATATTATTGTGCTTAAACTGTCAAAAACACACAAAGTTCACATAAACACAGTCGGTTATGTATGAGAACGTAAACAGCAGAGAAAGATATCACATGTGTATATTAGATCTGTGTGTTAAAGCGAAAGCGGAGTAATATACAGTACCTACTGCTGTTAATATGAACCAAACAAGAAAAGAAAAACAGAAAATCACTCACTGCTCTTGACTGAATAACTTTAGTAGCTTTAATAAGAATACATTTCTTTCTTTAAATGCTCTGGTGAAGAGATAAACATGGCGGACTGTGTACGGCTCATTCAGGGGAGGAGCTAAGCTAATAGGGCAGATTCTGTCAGCGGTCATGGGCGGGGTTTACGTTAGAGTAGGGGAAATCTGGAACTGCTTGTTTGGAGAGACTATGATTTATGGGGATTATAAAAAAAAGGAGTGGTGGATTTTTACCATTATAGGCTGGTTGTTTACACACATCTGCGTTCAAACACCTTATAAATGTGAATTTTGCATAATAGGTCCCCTTTAAGAAAAAGTCATGCTCTCCCACTCACCGCACACAAACTCATCCTGGGCGACGGCAAAGACGCTCTTGCCCTTCAGCAGATGTGGATGGGCGCAGCTGGCGTTCACCAGAGGATGGAAAGCATGTTCTGCCACCCACGGAGAAAACCACTTGAGCTGGCAGTCGCACAGCAGGCTGGACGTGTTCAGGTGCCTGACGGGGCGAGACACAAGAGCGATCATTGAAGGAAGCAGGTTCACGAGCGCATGCGCAGGTTAGTGTGGCGCTTCATACGTACAGCTCCGTCAGCTTCTTCATCTGAGAGAACGCATTGGCCTGCACCGACATGATGGCGTTGTTGCTCAAATCCCTGGACGGAGAAGACGTTTAGAAACCTAACAAACATCATCATCATCATCAAACGTTAAGGATCTGAAAGAGAGACTCACAGCTGCTCCAGCATGTCCAGGCCTGTGAAAGACTTCCTGGTGACCGATCGGATGCGATTCCCTTGGAGGAACCTGAGGAGCAGGAAAACGACTTACTGCACCGATACTGATGAGCATCAATAATCACACTGAGATGACAGGAATAAGCACTCACAGCTTCCTCAGATTGTCCAGAGCAGAGAAAGGGCCGTTCATGTCCTCGATGGTCCATGAGATCTCGTTACACTTCAGATCTCTGAAGAGAGAGAGAGGGCGAGAAATCAGAGGAAACCACAGTGTTAAAATCCACACCCAGAAAACACCAGTCATGAAGCTGCCGCGAGCCTGTGTTCGTGCTAAAAATGAGCTCACAGCAAACCAGACGTTCTGGAAAACCTACTGAAACATGCTAGCAGCATACTAATCCATGGTAGAAATGTGCTAATTCAAGCTAGCAATGTGCTAAACATGTTAGCAATTGCTTGCAACATGCTATTTCATTCTAGCAATGCACTAAAACACTAGCAACATGTGGAATCGTGCTAATTCACGTTAACAACGTGCTAGCAAAATGTTAGCAATTAGTAAGACATGTTAGTAACATGCTAATTCATGCCAGTAACATGCTAAAATGCTTGCAACATGCTATTTCATGCTAGCAATACACTAAAACATGTTACAAACATGTTAACAAAATAATACTGTTAATTGATGCTAGCAATGTGCTAAAACATTCTAACAATGTGCTAAATCATGTTAATCTAAACTAGCAACATGCTAACATGCTTATTCATGTTTGTATCACGCTAGTAACATGTTAACAATTGGTAAGACACGGTAGTAACATGCTAAAACGCTTGCAACATGCTATTTCTAGCAACTAAAATGTTACAAACATTCTAGCAAAATGAAAAATAATGCTATGAGCTAATTCATGCTAGCAATGTGCTAATTCATGCTAACAAAGAAACATGCTAAATCATGCTAGTAATGTGCTAAAACATGCTAGGACCATGCTAAATTGTGCTAATTCATGTTAGCAACGTGCTAAAATGTGTTAGCAAAATGTTAGCAATTGGTAAGACGTGCTAGTAAAATGCTAAATCATGCCAGTAACATGCTAAAATGCTTGCAATATTTTATTTCATGCTAGCAATGCACTAAAACGTTGCAAACAGGTTAACAAAATAATACTGTTAACTGACGCTAACAATGCTAAAACATTCTAACAACATGCTAAAATCATGCTAACATGCTGGGCATTTCATGTTCATGTAACATTAGTAATGCTAACATGCTATTCATGACAGTAACTAAATGCTTGCAACATGCTATTTCATGCTAACAATGACAAAACATGTTACAAACAGGTTAGCAAATAATACTGTGTAATAACAATGTGCTAAAACATGCTAACAACATGTTAAATCATGCTAGCAAAATGGAAATCATGCTAATTCATGCTAGCAAACATGCTAATTCATGGTATCATGCTAAAACATACTAGCAACATGTTAGCAATTGGCAAGACATACTAATTCATGCCAGTAAAATGCTAAAATGCTTGCAACTTGCTATTTCATGTTAGCAATACACTAAAACGTTACAAAAAGGTTACAGACACCAGGGCTGAGGGGGAAAAAATCCATTCACCTAACTATCGCGATTTTTACAATTTTAAAATCTATTTTTTATTCCAGAATCGATATTAATATATCATGTCATAAAAATGGAAAAAAATTGAAAAATGAGGGTCGGAGAGACATCTACGCATATATGACCTGCACCATCATGTATAAGTGTATCATTCTACTTTTCCCCATGGTCTAGAGTTTAGAGCAAACAAAAATCACAATACATAGCAATATAGAATTGCAATTCTTAAAAATCACGTGTATCATGATAGATAGGTGTAGAGAGATAGGTGTGTTGTCCCAGCCCTACTAGACACATGCTAAGACATGGAAAAACATGCTAAAACTTGAGTGCTTTAGAATAAAAATGGCGATTTTTGCCAAAAGGTTAAAGCAACGTCCCCAATCCCTGACTTCATCTCTCGCCACAACATCCCTTCCCCCCTCCTCAAACACACCTGACCTGCGCTGACCTCTGCCATTTGGTTCAGTTTAAAAGTGAAAGCACATGCATGAGCAAACGCAACACGCTCATGGAAATGAGCCACAGCTGCATTTATAAACATACACATTTATGGGTCATTGTTACAATACTCAAATAATAAACACTGATTAATTAAAGTGGCATGCAAGGGAAGTTGTGCCGGTCTTATGTCCAAATTAAAAGGCTTCTCAAACAAGAACAAATGTAGGGCATTTGAATGCTCAAAATAAGTATTTCCTGAGTTCAACTCACAGCGTCTGCAGGTTGGCGAGGCCTCGAAACGCTCCGTCGGCGATGAAACTGATCCGGTTGTTTCCAATGTGGAGCTGCTCGAGGACACTGAGTCCAACGAAACTGGCTTCCTCCAAACGGGTCAGCTGGTTCCAGTTCAGATCACTGACAGACAGAGCATTCGACATAATTAAACGAGTAAAGTGTCCATCATATGTGCCCTATATAAGTAGGGACATGTTCGCAGCGTCATCATTGACATATTATTATAGTTTGTGAACATTTTGGGACAGAGACGTCTAGAGAAGTAAAGTTGACTCACAGCTCAGCGAGTTTCTGGCAGAACTCCCACGCGTCGGCTTTGATGCGGCTGATGGCGTTGTGAGACAGATGCAGCTGCTGCAGCGTCAGGAGTCCGTAGAGCCAGCCTTTACTCACCTCCGTCAGGTTATTGTACTCCAGCTGTCTGCTCACACACACACACACACACACACACGTCACATACGAGTGCTGAAGGGCTGGAGTAAAGCATGAGCGCAGGACTTCACTCACAGCACTTCCATGTTGTTCAGACCCCAGAAAGCCCCGTCCATGAGGCGTGTGACACCATTCCTCTGGATCTTCAGCGAGCGCAGGCCGTGCAGCCCGTGGAACGTCAGACCCTCGATGCGCCGCACGCGGTTCCTGCTCAGCTCCCTGTCAATCACAAACACAAGAGTCAAGGACAGGGACACGTGCGGACCGACGGCACGACACGGACACGAGCGAGTGCACTTACAGGTGCTGCAGGTGGGGCAGCGGGAAGATCTTGGGCGGGATGGAGCTCAGGCGGTTTTTGTTGAGTTTTAACACCAGCAGCGAGCTGGACAGATTACTGAAGCAGCCGTGCTCCAGCGTAGAAATACGGTTGTTATTCATGAACCTGCCAACAAAACATTCAAACACAGATTCATGACATGCTGACCAATTCACAGAAGCCGTAGTTACTGATAGCTTTAGCAATGGATAAATGAATGATCTTTTCGGAATCTTGCATAAATATTGTGAACAATATGTTAAATTAAGCCATTTTTGTGGTTATGCGGCTATCTAGACTAGAAACTGAAAACTCATTTAAGCCTAAAACTAATTTGACTTCAGTGATTTTGTGAACATGTAATTTGCCAACATTAGAATTTATTTTCTCATATATAATTTCTCCATTATATTGATTGTGATCTGATGGTGGTTTGAGTCGATCATTATACTGAAGAATGCCTTCTTAAAACCTGTCAAATGGAAAAATGTTAATACATCCTTTAAACAGCTACATAAGAGCTTAAAGTAGTCTGAAAGAGCTTACACTCGTCTAAAAAAAAAAGAAGCTTAAACTAGACTAAAAAAAAGCATAAACTCGTTTAAAAGAGCTTACACTTGTCTAAAAAAAAGCTTAAGCTAGACAAAAAAGCATAAACTCAATTAAAAGAGCTTACACTTGTCTAAAAAAAGCTTAAGCTAGACAAAAAAGCATAAACCTTACAAATTTAAAAGAGCTTACACTTGTCTAAAAAAGCTTAAGCTAGACAAAAAAGCATAAAAAAAAGAGCTTACACTTGTCTAAAAAAGCTAAGCTAGACAAAAAAGCATAAACTCATTTAAAAGAGCTTACACTTGTCTAAAAAAAGCTTAAGCTAGACAAAAAAGCATAAACTCATTAAAAGAGCTTACTTGTCTAAAAAAAGCTTAAGCTAGACAAAAAAGCATAAACTCATTTAAAGAGCTTACAAAAAAAGAAGCTAACAAAAAAGCATAAATTTAAAAGAGCTTACACTTGTCTAAAAAAGCTAAGCTAGACAAAAAGCATACTCATTTAAAAGAGCTACACTTGTCTAAAAAAAGCTTAAGCTAGACAAAAAAGCATAAACTCATTTAAAAGAGCTTACACTTGTCTAAAAAAGCTTAAGCTAGACAAAAAGCAAACTCATTTAAAAGAGCTTACACTTGTCTAAAAAAGCTTAAGCAGACAAAAAAGCATAAACTCATTTAAAGAGCTTACACTTGTCTAAAAAAAGCTAAGCTAGACAAAAAAGCATAAACTCATTTAAAAGAGCTTACACTGTCTAAAAAAAGCTTAAGCTAGACAAAAAGCATAAACTCATTTAAAGAGCTACACTTGTCTAAAAAAAGCTTAAGCTAGACAAAAAGCATAAAACTCATTTAAAAGAGCTTACACTTGTCTAAAAAAAAGCTTAAGCTAGACAAAAAAGCATAAACTCAATTAAAAGAGCTTACACTTGTCTAAAAAAAGCTAAGCTATAAAAACAAAAAAAGCTTAGCTAGACAAAAAAGCATAAACTCATTTAAAAGAGCTTACACTTGTCTAAAAAAAGCTTAAGCTAGACAAAAAAGCATAAACTCATTTAAAAGAGCTTACACTTGTCTAAAAAAAAGCTTAAGCTAGACAAAAAAGCATAATTTAAAAGAGCTACACTTGTCTAAAAAAGCAAAAAAGCATAAACTAAAAGAGCTACACTTGTCTAAAAAAGCTTAAGCTAGACAAAAAAGCATAAACTCATTTAAAAGAGCTTACACTTGTCTAAAAAAAGCTTAAGCTAGACAAAAAAGCATAAACTCATTTAAAAGAGACTACACTTGTCTAAAAAAAGCTTAAGCTAGACAAAAAAGCATAAACTCATTTAAAAGAGCTTACACTTGTCTAAAAAAAGCTTAAGCTAGACAAAAAAGCATAAAATTTAAAAGAGCTTACACTTGTCTAAAAAAGCTTAAGCTAGACAAAAAAGCATAAACTCATTTAAAAGAGCTTACACTTGTCTAAAAAAAGCTTAAGCTAGACAAAAAAGCATAAACTCATTTAAAAGAGCTTACACTTGTCTAAAAAAAGCTTAAGCTAGACAAAAAAGCATAAACTCATTTAAAAGAGCTTACACTTGTCTAAAAAAAGCTTAAGCTAGACAAAAAAGCATAAACTCATTTTGTCTAAAAAAAGCTAAGCTAGACAAAAAGCATAAATTTAAAAGAGCTTACACTTGTCTAAAAAAAGCTTAAGCTAGACAAAAAAGCATAAACTCATTTAAAAGAGCTTACACTTGTCTAAAAAAAGCTTAAGCTAGACAAAAAAGCATAAACTCATTTAAAAGAGCTTACACTTGTCTAAAAAAAGCTTAAGCTAGATAAAGAGCATAAACTCATTTAAAAGAGCTACACTTGTCTAAAAAAAAGCTAGACAAAAAAGATAAACTCATAAAAGAGCACTAAAAAAGCTAAGCTAGACAAAAAAGCATACTCATTTAAAAGAGCTTACACTTGTCTAAAAAAAGCTAAGCTAGACAAAAAGCATAAAACACACACTTGTCTAAAAAAAAGCTTAAGCTAGACAAAAAAGCAAAACTCATTTAAAAGACTTACACTTGTCTAAAAAAAGCTCAAAAAAGCATAAACTCATTTAAAAGAGCTTACACTTGTCTAAAAAAAGCTTAAGCTAGACAAAAAAGCATAAACTCATTTAAAAGAGCTTACACTTGTCTAAAAAAAGCTTAAGCTAGACAAAAAAGCATAAACTCATTTAAAAGAGCTTACACTTGTCTAAAAAAAAGCTAAGCTAGATAGACAAAAATCTCATTAAAAGAGACTACACTTGTCTAAAAAAAGCTTAAGCTAGACAAAAAAGCATAAACTCATTTAAAAGAGCTTACACTTGTCTAAAAAAAGCTTAAGCTACACAAAAAAGCATAAACTCATTTAAAAGAGCTTACACTTGTCTAAAAAAAAAAAAAAAAAGCTTAAACAAGGCTAAAAAAGCTTAAACTAGACTAAAAACAAACTAGTCCAAAAAAGCTTAAATTAGTCTAAAAGAGCATAAACTAGCCTAAGTGCTTAAAATAGTCTAAAAAAAAGCTTAACCGAATAAGAAAAGCTTTAGCTAGTCTAAAAAGAGCTTAAATTAGTCTAAAAAAGCTTAAACTAGTCTAAAAAAAGCATAGACTAGTTTAAAAGAGCTTAAATTAATAATCAAAAACTTTAACTAGTCTAAAAAGAACACAAACAAGTTAAAGCTTTTGTTACTCATTTAAGCTCTTTTAAACTAGTCTACGATTTTTTTAATTTGGTTTAAACAAGTCTAAAAAGAGCATAAACTAGCCTAAAAGTCCTCAAACTATAGTAGTCAACATTTAAAGTGGATCAAAACCTTTTATCAAAGTTGTCCTAAAACTTTTTTTAGGACAACTTTGATGAACTTTTTTGATCCACTTCAAATGTTGACTACTGTAGTTTAAAAGAGCTTAAACAAGTCTAACAAAACCTTTAACTAAGCTGAGCTTCAACAAGTCCTTAAACTAGCCTAAAAGTGCTTGAACTAGTTCAAAAGAGCTTAAACTATTCTAAAAGTGCATAAACTAACCTCACCCCCAGTTTCACAGACAAGGTTTAAGTTATTCCCAGACTAAAATGCATGTTTGAGCTGTTTTAACTGAAATTAACTTGCACTGACATATCTTAAACTATGTCAGAGCCATTGTTTTGTCTCAAGATCAGCAATATTTTTTCTAGCGAACGTTTATAAAAGCTACTTAAATGCCCTAATTGAACTAGGCCTAATCTGGCTTAGGGTAAGCCCTGTCTGTGAAACCGGGCCTCTAAGTGCTTAAACTAGTGTAAAAGTGCTTAAAATAGTCTAAAAAGAGCTTAAAGCTGACGGTTAGCAGTTTTAACACACAGTGTTGAGGAGCGTGAGACTTCTGCAGGTTTCTGGAAAGTGGGTCAGTTCAGAACAGAAGAAGGACTCACAGGTTTTTCAGAGGAAGTGCAGGAAAAGCCCCGGCCCGAACCTCCACAATATTGTTGTTGCTAAGGTCCAGCGTCTCCAGGGCGACCAACGAACTGAGCCGCTCTGACGATATCCTCGAGATTTTGTTGTTTGCTCTGAAAACAGAAACAGGGGCATTACAGACAGCAGATTTCAGCGCACAGGTGAAGCCGGTCGCAGCGTCTCTCCGGCTCTGATGTCAGCACGCCTCACAACAGGTCAAAACAGCCCTTGGGTTTAGAAGTGTGTTATTTGGTTTATAAGGTAATTACTAACAAGGTATTTAAACTAAAAAAAAAAAACCTGCCAATTACGCGGATGATGAAGCCCATTCCCTCAGTGAAAGCGCCGCTGACGAGCACAGCAATTTCCCGAGCTGCACGCCTCCTAAATTGCAGTGCAGGAGCTGCTTGTGTTAGAAACACGGACGGCACAGAGCCGCCTTTGTGTGTCAGACACGCTGAACACATTCCCTGGACTCGCGGCGCTCCGCAGGTCTCACACAGACTCGGTTTGGATTGCGTTTATGCAGGTGAAGCTGAGCGTAATGCAACATAAACGCAGTGCTGACATCACAAGAGAGGACACATGATGACAAGCCAGTAATCTAAATCTCTAATATTCCTTGTTCTAGTTTAAGAAAAGCCCACAATGAACAACAAACTTTTTTTAAATCAAGGCACACAGAGGCATGATGGGAAACCTGTGCTTTTGTGAAGTGTAGGGGGAATGAGTCAAAGGTGTTGAGAGAGCGAGACAGATAAGACGGGGACGTGCCGGAGCAGATCCCTCTGGAGAGACGAACGTGTGAATGAAGCATCCGATGGAAAACAAGGAAGTGAGGAATGCCACCGATGATCTTGAATCGGCGTCTTTGAAAATAACATTTCACGTTTGTCTCATTTAGACGGAAAAAAATAAACAACAAAGATTTGTTTCTATTAGGATTGAGATCCTGTTTATTACCTCGCTGTAATTCCTCATGACAGAATAGCCACAAAATAACCAGACACATCTCTCTGTGTGTCTTCAACATCTGCTGAGAGTGTGTGTGTGTGTGTTCAGGTGTGTGTGTGAGTGTGTGCTTTATCTCTCCCCCTTCTCCTCAGCGTTCACACAAACAAGTGGCTCATTGTGTCTCTCTGAGCCGCACAACTCAAATTTGTTCAACCAATTTTCAGCAAATAAGGTTGTTACACGCCGTTAGTTTAATCAGCGGCAGAGTCTGAACGGGATATTTTTAGCGCCTCGAGCTAAACGCCAAATCCTGATGACAAACATGTATGCGACACATTATGTGAAAAGCACTCGGAGTGAGATTGTTTCCACATAAAGTCGATTGTGAAAGCAGCGCTGCGAATGTTTGGCACGTCAGCACGTTATGAGAGTTATTAGACGCTCGCTGAATTTCACAATGCAGACACTTTCCACACCGTGTGTGTGTTTCTGGCAGATGAGACTAAAGGGAAAAAAGTCAAGTTGGCTCTGAGATGAGCAGAGAAGAGCTCACACACACACACACACGGTCTGAAACACATTAACTTCAACTCAATTTCAACATATTTTCCTCATGCTGTAAAGATCCTGCTGCATTACATTAATGAGCAAACAAATCATCCTCAAACTGAGCGGATCGACCAAATCGTTTCACTTCATCACTACTGTTAATATGGTTATTTCAATTGGAAATTCAATGGAAAATAGTTGAGATTTTAAAGTGGTCATGATGAGTATTGTCTGATAATCCGGATAATTAAAAAAAAAAAAGTCTAAAAAAGTGGTTTACAAGAGCTTAAACCAAACAAATAGAGCAAAAGCTAGACTAAAATAGCTTAAATTAGTCTAAAAAAGCTTAAACGATTAAAAACTACACTTAAGACTAGTCTAAAAATGCTTCAGCTAGACTAATAGAGCTTAATCTAGTCTAAAAGAGCTTAAAGTAAACTAAAAGATCTTAAACTACACTAAAAGAGCTTAAATTAGACTAAAAACTGAAACTAGACAAAGAGCTTAAACTGTTTTTAAAGGCTTAAACTAGAGTAAAAAAGTATAAACTAAACTAAAAGATCTTAAACCAAACTAAGAGCTAAAGTTAGACTAAAAGAGCTTAAAGCAAACCAAAACAGCTTAAACCACACTAAAATGCTGAAACTAGACTTAAGAGAAGAGCTTAAACTGTTCTTTTAAAAGGCTTAAACTAGACTAAAATAGCTTAAACCAAACTAAAAAGCTTCAAGTAGACTAAAAGAGCTCAAAATATACTTAAAACTAGTCTAAAAATCTTCAACTAGACTGAAGGAGCTTAAAATAGACTTTAAAAAGCTCAAAATATACTTAAAACTAGTCTAAAAATCTTCAACTAAACTAAAGGAGCTTAAAATAGACTTTAAAAAGCTTAAACTAGACTTAAAACTAGTCTAAAAAAAGCTTAAAGCTTAAATGAGTCAAGATGAAACTAGACTTAAAGAGCTTAAACTGTTCTTTAAAAAGGCTTAAACTAGACTTAAAAAGGCAAAAACAGCTAAAAATAGCAAAACTACTAGGCACTTAGAGCTGCACGATTCTGGACAAACTGAGAATAACGATTTTTTTTTGTTGTTGTTTAAAATGGAGATCATGATTCTCCCATGATTCTGAACAGATAACTAAAAATAACACGTAATTTGTAAAACTGCAGTCTATTTAAAAAGTTTAATATGAATTATTATTAAAAAAAAAATCGGATTGAATGAATGATTCAATGACTCACTCATGAAGACTTCACTTGTTTCATTACTGGATGAATCAGCATTTTTGAACGAAACTCGAATGAATGATTCAATGACAAATACATTTTTAACAGTCACTTATCGCCACCTACTGGTGTAACGATGCAGTTGATGCAATCTTTATTTGAAGCGTCAAGTTACTTTGAAAAGGTGATTCGCTCTATTTTGATGGCTACCGTAGACATCAGTGTTTATATCCAAACTATAAACTTTTATCTCAGTAATTCTGTGATAATAAGACAGAAATAATGATAGGGTGATGCTGCTTCATATCTATACATGACAACAGATCTCTCTGGCTCGCTGTGATCGAACTTATCAAAGGTTTAATGAGATTGCGTGGGTGTCTGAATAGAGATCGGCATCTTATAACGATTGTGCAGCTCTATAGGCAATTCTGACTCTAATTTGATTGGACGAGTGACACTGAAGACAAACACAAGATCAACGTGCCACAACTGAACGTCACTTTGCATTGTCTAAAAACAAAAAACACCATCTTTACTTAGTTGGGATGTGTTGTCATGCATTACACAGTTTTTTTTAACTGTTCTCAAGTGTAAATAAAGCAGTCATTAATATCTCCACTGCAGTATAAATGCGATTGACATCTCTAGCGCTGGATACGAAGCGAGCGAGAGCGAGCCGTACGGGGGTCTGGGGTATCGTATAGCTCCTGCCTCTTATTTAAACAGTCTCTCAGACTGAGCGTCTCTCGTCTTTGACCCTTCAGCCCACCAAAAACAAACGGCACCAGCTCCACAGCTGGGAGTAATTCACTCGCCAACACGTCAATTAATTCAACGATTTCACAGGAATTTATGGCCTTGAACAATTAAAGAGCTGTATGAAGCCAATGCTCGTGAGTAATCAGCTGGAAAATTTCACTGTCAGATTGAAGGACTGAACTTTTTTGATTCAATTCCAAATGCATGTTTCAACCACCCAAAAGACCCTAGCAACTGCCTAGAAACCACTAAGATCTCATCTATCTTGACCTTAAACCACAAGTCTTCAGATAAAGTTTTTTCCAAGACAACATAAAATGTCCAAATGTGCCACTAGACTAAACACATAAATAGAGTCTCATCGCTTGCAGTCGGATGTATCCGGACGGTGTTGTATTTAACACGGAGCGCTCAGACTCAGATGACGCTCCACACAGGCGCCGTCACAGACAAGAGACCAACAAAACCGTGCCAAACTGTGTTCTGCGTCCAAGAGGAAATACCACACACACACACACAGCTCTCGCTCACAAACTCACTCCAGACGATCTTCACCAGGGAAATTAACGTTTCATTATTTTGTCATTTCATGTGACACGTTTTCAAGAAGATGAAATCTGTTGTAAATAACCACTAATATGACATTGAGGAATATTAAAACCAGATTCAAACTCATTCTCAAAATCACCTCATCCAATGACACTTTTCAAACCCAAACTCTAATCCAACATCCCATCCGTTCATCTGTCAAAACGTGTCACAAACACACTCATTGGCCAGTCAAACAGATAGTCCCGCCCCCAAACTCACTCCATTGGATGAGGTCATGTTGGGTCAGATCAATGAGTTTCACTCATGATAATGATACTCACAGAATCAGGCTGCTGAGGTTTCCAGCGTTTGGGCCCAAATCCGGGATCAACTCGAAGTCATTGTTACTCAGTTTTCTGTGAACATAAAACCCAACGGTTACACGTGTAGATTTCATACATTCGAGGAGAAAAAAACAACAACACAAAACGCACTCACATTTCGCTGATGTGCGGCAGGCTGGCCAACAGCGCTTCAGGAAACGTGCGTAACTTGTTATGGCTCAGATCCCTGCGAAGAGAAAAACAGAGAATCCGTGTCACCCGACTGAAGCCAGGAGAAACTCGGGAGACAAAACACTCGTACAGTATGACATGATCACGCCAGTTCAACACAGCATCAGGAACACAATCAGTCAGAAACAAAACAACACTATTTTTGCAAATATTTAATAAATACAAAAGGATCCAAAAGTGTGTTTTTGCAGTGATGCCATAGAAGAATTTTTGGTTCCCTAAAGATGTTTTTCTTATTGTGAAATCCACTATAATGAACCTTTTGTGCATTGAACAATTCCATGGATGTTGCATTTTTTTTAAGAGCACACTTATACTACTTTGATTTTGGACTTTAATATAATAATATAATCATAAACATCCAATCAGGAGGATTCAGTAAAAACATTTGTTGGACTGATTCAAACCAGTAATACGATTCTTGACTACAGACACTTTTTCGCTGAGGGCGAGACGGTCTGTGTTGATTTTTTGAGACGGTTCCGGAGCGTCGCGTGAAGCTGCCAGACGCCTCCGCGGCTCTCCGTCCTCCATCTGGACTCCATCAGCTCAAACGCGAGCGGCGGCGGGGAAAGTAACGACTGCTAATCTATTCACAATGCAGGGAAAGTGAGTGCCGCCTTTGATTTCCAACAGCAAACCGTGTGCGTTCGTGGAGTCAGTTTCTGGCTCTGGACGACCGTTTTACTGGAATCTCTCAGAGGTGGAGCTTCACTATAACAACTTAGTTCAATTCAGAATGAAAATGTCCTGATAATTTACTCTCCTCCATGTCATCCAAGATGTTCATGTCTTTCTTTCTTCAGTGGAAAAGAAATTAAGGAAAACATTCCAGGATTTTTCTCCATATAGTGGACTTCACTGGGGTTCAACGGGTTGAAGGTCCAAATGTCAGTTTCAGTGCAGCTTCAAAGAGCTCTACATGATCCCAGACGAGGAATAAGAGTCTAATCTAGAGAAACCATTGGACATTTCTAAAAAAAAAAAAAAAATTTATATACTTTTTAATAACCACAAATGCTCATCTTGCACTGACATGAACATCTTGGATGACATGTGGGTGAATAAACTATCAGGAAATTTTAATTCTGAATCTAATCCTTTAAGATGCAGATGTGAAGCCGAATGAAACAGAATTCAGTGTAAATTCAATCCATGGAGTTCATTTCCATATGATTTACACAGACATTCGTGTTTCCTGAATCAAGCTCGTCATGTGATTTAACACTCGTCACATTCAGATATCACTCTCTCTGTTCTGATAAGACTCTTCAGACTCACACCGAATTAACACTCCAGTTTATCACGTTCTCACTCCACTATCTGTCGTATCCAGACACACGGCCGAAGGATTCAAAGTGTTTATTATTTTATATAATTTGATCTCGATCCCTCCAGAAGCGTCTCACACGATTGTGTTCCCAAACACCAGCATCCGAACACATGACAGCGTTTACTGTGTTTCGTCTACGAAAACTCATTTATGATGGAGGAAAAAAGAGCCCGACTGAAGCAACTTAAATTTTTATTACTGATATTTTGCTCCAGGAAGTGATGATTTTGTTCTCTTGAACACATGGGATGGAAACGCTGCAAATGTTTTACGCGATACGCCACTTTTGAACATCTGGAACGGAAACAAGGCTAATGTTTGAATCCATAACACAGATTTTCCTCTAAATGTTCACAGGTTCAGTTTGGATCTGCTGTTGTTGCCTTAAGTCAGCTTTATTTCTATATCGCTTTATACAAGTATAGTGATGATTATCTTATTCATGTACCACGCTATTCACATCGTACTCCTTCAACCTGCATTACCAAATAAATACATTTCCAACATAAAACATGTCCAAAAACACTAAATGTTGAAGATGATAAACACTTGCTGCTTCTGATAAAGCTGGCTTTAGTTTTTCACTCATATTAACATCGACTGATCCATTTTCCAGTCTGAGTTTCCCTCAGTTGAAGGTGTCGGTTCAGAGTTGAAGAGTGTAAAACAGCTGCTGCCGTCTCAAACTCTCCACGGCACTGAAAAAACCCTGGCTCTTTCCAGATGTAAATCATGAAAAAGCTTTTTCCTTCTATTTTTCCATTCTGGCAGCGAGAGCTCTTCACAGCCAAAGACTCCAGGCCTCCATTTCTTCCTCCCCCTCCCTCCCTCTCTCTCTCTCTTTCTACACATCAGCTCTTAATGGCTTCCATCTCTGGTTGGGTTTAGCTGCTAATTCAGCAGAAATAATGGGCCTGGGGAAAACAAAAGCTCAGCCAGTTTAATGCGTGAACATGTGCTGCAGAGCTGCTCGTAAATTAGCATCACCTCCTGAAGGCCCGGGACTCGCTCCTCTCTCCAGACATTCTCCTTCACCGCCTCAAAACAACATCTAGAAGGAATGTCTTCACTGGACACGCATCTCATGAACGCAACGCAACTGAACACCAAATACAGCAATTATAACTCTCACACCAGGGGTTTAAACTGGGGTCAGTGGAAAAATTCAGAGGAAAATGGGGAAAAAATGCAAATAAATTAATAAAACAAATTATTATAATATTTATGTGTAAATGAATAATATAATAGATATAATTAAATTTGACATCTCCGTTTTATTATGTTTTCTAAAGACTGGTCTGTAATGTAATAATTTTATGTTACTCTTCAACTTCATACAACTTACAGTAAACTAATGATGAATACTTTATTTTATTAAACTTTTCATCTTATAATTATGACTTAGTATCTCATAACTTTGACTTAGTCAAATTTGATTTTCATCTCACAATTTTAGAATTTTTAAGTTCTAATTTTGACTTTTCATCTCATAATGACTGTCATAATTTTGAATTTTGTCACAATTTCAACTTTTAATGTCACAATTTTTACATTTTAAGTCAATTTCGACTTTCACAAATTTGATTTTTGTCACAATTTTGACAAGTTTTAATTTTAACTTTTCATCTCACAACTTTTTAAGTTATAATTTTGAATTTTCATACTTAGTTTCATAATTTCGACTTTTAATGTAACAAATTTGATTTTTTAAGTCATTATTTTGACTCATAATTTTGAATTTTGTGATTATTTTGACATTTAATGTCACAATTTGAAAATTTAAAGTAATTTTTTTTAACTTTATCATCTCACAATTTTTGACTTAAGTTATAAATTTGACTTTTCATACTTAGTGTGTCAAAATTTTGACTTTTAATGTAACAAATTTGACTTTAAGTCATAATTTTGACTTTTCATCTCATAAGGACTCATAATTTTGAATTTGTCATAATTTTGACTCTGAACGTCACAATTGTGACTTCATCTTATAATGACTTAGTATGTCATAATTTCAACTTTTAATTTCACAAATTTAATTTTTGTTACTTTTCATCACAATTATGACAGTTATAATTTTGACTTTTCATACTTAGTGCGTCATAATTTCGACTTTTAATGTAACAAATTCCATTTGTCACAATTTTGACTTTAAGCTATAATTTTGACTTTTCATACTTAGTATGTCGATTTCAGCTTTTCATCTCATTATTACTTAGTATGATATAATTAAATTTGACATTATTTATTATGTTTTCTAAAGACTGGTCTGTAATGTAATAATTTTATGTTACAGGAAACTAATGATGAATACTTTATTTTGTAAGTCATAAATTAAGCTTTTCATCTTATAATTATGACTTAGTATCTCATAATTTTAACTTAATGTCAAATGTGATTTTCATCTCACAATTTTAGACTTTTTAAGTTCTAATTTTGACTTTTGCCATAATTTTGACTTTTAATGTCACAATTTTTACATTTTAAGTCATAATTTCGACTTACTTTCACAAATTTGATTTGTCACAATTTTGACAAGTTTTAATTTTAACTTTTCATCTAACAATTTTGACTTTTTAAGTTATAATTTTGAATTTTCATACTTAGTGTCATAATTTCGACTTTTAATGTAACAAATTTGATTTTTTAAATCATAATTCCAACTTATAATTTCGAATTTTGTCATTATTTTGACATTTAATGTCACAATTTGAAAATTTTAAGTCAATTTCAACTTTTCATCTTATAATTATGACTTAATGTAACATTTGATTTTTCATCTCACAATTTTTGACTTTTTAAGTTATAAATTTGATTTTTCATACTTAGTGTGTCAAAATTTCGACTTTTAATGTAACAAATTCGACATTTTAAGTCATAATTTTGACTTTTCATTTCATAATTTTGAATTGTCATAATTTCGACTTTTAATGTCACAATTTTGACTTCATCTTATAATGACTTAGTATGTCATTTCATAATTTTAAATTTTTGTTACTTTTCATCTCACAATTTTTACTTTTTATAATTTTGAATTTTCATACTTAGTGTCATAATTTCGACTTTAATGTAACAAATTCCCTTTGTCACAATTTTCACTTTTTAAGTTGTAATTTCGACTTTTCATCTCATTATTACTTAGTATGATATAATTAAATTTAAAATCTCTGTTTTATTATGTTTGCTAAAGACTGGTCTGTAATGTAAGAGTTAAATCTATGTTTCTCTTCAACTTCATACAACTTATAGTAAACTAATGATGAGTAGAAAAAGGATAGAGTGTGTAAATATTTTCCAGGCAGCATTGTACACATTTATAACTGTATAAATGGGATGATTATATGAAAAGGGGCCTCTCGCATATTTCAGGCTCCATGGCATCAAAAAGTCCTGACATACAAGAGAAAAGTGTGAAAGCCTGTTTAATTACAATGTGTTTGTTCTTCATGAATAAAGTAACACATGCAAATGAAGTCCTGTGAGCAGAACAACAAGACACCAGTTGCTAAAAGCTTTCAAAAGTTGAGATAAATTACTAACAGTTTAGTCGTGTTATTATTATGTTGATGAAAATAAGGAGTTTAAATTATTGTGGTTTTGATTAGATTCTTTGGGCCTTTAAACTGCACACACACACACACACACACACACACCAGAGGAAAATCGATCAAACTAACTCAACATTGTCAGAACTATCAGTGTCACTGTATAGACGGAGAAAAGTTTGTTTACACTAGTTTAAGGCTTGTTTGTTTAAGTAGTTTTTCACTTTAGTGATCTATAAACAGTCTGCGCACTGTTATCATTTTCTCCGTTGTGTTTTTTCTCAGATTTAACAGCAGAAAGTGAATGTTTTGATCGTGTTGCAGTGAGAGAGACACAAAGGATCTGAGGTAAAACACTCACAGACGCGTGATCCGCGCGGGCAGCCGCTCCGCGATCCGGCCGTGTTTTAATCCACTGCAGTCGGCGAAAGATCCCACACAGGAGCACACAGACGGGCACTGGTCCGGTTCCGAGCGGTCCGAGTCTCCGTGAACCGCTTTAAATCCCGTAACGTGAAACACGAGCAGCACGAAGCTCACAGCGCGAGCGGGCTGCGGCATTTTCACCTCAACAAAAAAACTAATAAAAAGTTCACAAAATCGATCCTTAAAAGTGTAAAATCCGAACGAATATGAAGGAGAACAGAGTTCTCGGCAGGTCCGCGTCAACAGAATCTCGTTTTCGCGTTTAATATCATGAATAAAAGCGCAGAAATCAGCGCCTCGCCGTCCGCTCCATCTCTGAGGAACTTTTTTCCACCGCGCTGGAATCAGAGCAGCATTCCGCGGCGCGCGCTCCCGTGGGCGGAGACACACGACGATCGCCGAACAGCGAGAGGGATTCTGGGTAATGTAGTACAGACAGACAGATACAGTTGACTTTATTATGGAAGCACATTTCATTTCCCCCACATTAGAAAAAAAAATCATGCTTTGGTGTAAATCATAATTATAAAAAGTCATCACTAGAATGTCATCATTTCTACTTTTTATGTCACAGTTATGATTTTTAAGTTAGAATTTCAACTTTTTGTCATAATTTTTACGTCTTCATTTTGACTTTTTAAGTTATAATTTTGACTTTTCACACTTAGTGTGTCATAATTTCGACTTTTAATGTAACAAATTTGACTTTTTAAGTCATAATTTCGACTTTTCATCTTATATTATGACTTAGTATGTCATAATTTCGACTTAATGTCAAATTTGATTTTCATCTTACAATTTTGATGTTTTAAGTTATAATTTTGACTTTTCATACTTCATAATTTCTATTCTAATGTCACAATTCTGACATTTTAAGTCATAATTTCAACTTTTCATCTTATAATTATGACTAATGTCAAATTCGACTTAATTTCACGAATTTGATTTTTGTCACAATTTTGACTATGCAAGTCTTAATTTTGATTTTTCACACTTAGTGTTATAATTTCGACATTTAATGTAACAAATTTGACTTTTTAAGTCATAATTTTGACTTTTTATAATTATGACTTAGTATCTTATAATTTTAATTTAATGTCACAAATTTGATTTTCATCTTACAACTTTGACTTTTTAAGTTATAATGTTGACTTTTCATACTTAGTGTGTCATAATTTCTACTTTTAATGTCACAGTTTTGAAATTTTAAGTCATAATTTCGACTTAGTAGCCTATGTCAACTTTGATTTTTAATTTCACAAATTTGATTTTTGTCACAGTTTTAACTTTTTAAGTCTTAATCTCACAATTTTGACATACTCATTCATACTTAGTATGTCACTTTCAACTTTTCATCTCATTATTACTTAGTAAGTCATAATTTTGACTTTTAATGTCACAATTTTGACAATTAAGACATTTTTCATCTTATAATTATGACTTAGTATGTCAATTTCGACTTTTAATGTCAAAAATGACACTTTTTAAGTCATAACTTTGACTTTTTATATCATAATTTTAAGCAGTGTGTCAATTTCAACAAAATGTCATAATTATGATTCACAAAAGCATTTTTTTCTCTTATGTTGTGGAAACGGTTACAGTTAAACAAGACCAGCTTGCATGAAATCACTTGAACGTAAAAAACTGTTTAATGTGAAATACAGACGATTTGATTTAATGCGTTTTACAGTACTGGCCCTTAAAACACGAATAAAGACATACTGGAGAGAAACTGATGGATTAACAACTACATTAGCTATTCAAATGAAATACACACATGAGTCTGAGGCGTCACCGAGTTTGCAGCTGTTTGTGAGCCTCGTTTGTGACACAAAGGGCTGATTTCTGCTCCATTGACACACAGAAGAGCTGGTGACGCGTGTTTTGTGTGTCTGTTCCTGTATAATGAGGTGTGAATGAGCTTCACCCCTTCAGTCTGACGCTTTATTTCCTAAACCCATCAAAGGGGGTGTTTTCACTAAACCAGAGCTGTTTTACCTTTACAGGAAAAAAAAGGTTTGTGATCCTGAGTTCGTTCTGAATCCACGACACGTTCCACTGCTTTACCTTGACGATCATTATGAATTATAAGTAGGTTAGTGGCTGGAGTGAATATTTGATTGTCCCACATGATCAGAGGGACAAACAGGCATAAATCAATTCTTATTAAGCAAACTGCATGTGCTTTCATTGCTAATCATGAATATGGCCAGAAGCAAACAGACAGAACTGAGATGATCGTCTGCTTCTGCAGTGTTACTTTTAAAAGTAATTCGTTACAATATTGCGTCACTCCCTAAAAAAGTAACTGTTACTTTTTATGGAATGGAATGCGTTGTTACTTTTGTGTTATTTTTTTCTCACTTAGGCTGGGTTTGCGATACTTATTAGAAAAAGTAACATATTTAATTGTAAATGTAAATGTAATGCGTTACTTTACTAGTTACTTTAAAAGTAATCTGATTACATACTTGTAATCTAGTAGTTTTTATTGATGAAATGACTAAAAAATATGAATGTAGTATCTTTAGTGTAAAAGATGACTGTACGTTCTCTCTCTCTCTGTGGTCCAGACCCCTTAAATCGAGTCCTGAGAGCGAGTCTCGGGGTCTGTGGACAGGTGCCAGTCATTATACTCAGAATAGCAACAGCCAGCAGAAAAACGTGTCTTCCCAGCATGCCCTGCTCTGATGGCTCCTCTCAGCCAGTACAAACACGAGCGGAGGGGTGGTATGGTGGAACGGCCGTGTTTTTTACAGCTGACGGTGTTTACGTGTGGAAGAAGGGCCGATTCTGTGCAGAGAGACGGACGGATTCATTCCTGCAGGTATCTGCACTGCGGTCTGTGGAGGAGCCGGGAATTCTGGGTATTTTGGAACTTCAGGTGTTTGTTCAGGCAAGAATCACTATCACTGTTTCATCATTGACCCTAAAAAGCTACTGTATCATATCAACATGATCCATACTTTATCAGTCAACGTTTAATAAATTATTCATTTTCTACTATTATCTCATGTCAGGCTTTAAAGAGAGCTGCACGTGCACAAAAACAGATACACGGATCACATGAACAAAGAGTCAAACATGAAGTGAGCATCTGCACGC
The DNA here is from genome assembly GCA_028476615.1 of Culter alburnus. Taxonomy (NCBI): domain Eukaryota; kingdom Metazoa; phylum Chordata; class Actinopteri; order Cypriniformes; family Xenocyprididae; genus Culter; species Culter alburnus. Next base: position 94,984 of record JAOTNS010001291.1, read on the forward strand.
TGAACAGGTCGGGATGTGGAAGGTGTTTGTGTGCGATGTGTGGCCGCTCTCAAACACAACCCATCTCTGTGAGTCCGAGCCGCTCATAAAGAGAGCAGTGTGCGGCACACTCCGCGCTCACCATACATGCCTCTTATAATTAATGAAATTACACACTGAATCACTGAGTTTGTCCTCAAGGCCGCGAGCCAGACGCTCCAGACCTCGAGCTAGCTTCTCTCTGGGTTATGAACAAACGTTCTTCCAGTAACGTTAATAGAACGTTCGTTCAATGTTTATGCCAATGTTAATGTTCTCAAAACGTTAGCATAAAAACATTATTTATACATGTTTTTTCTGAAACATTTCAGTTGGACGTTTGTCTAACGTTTTTTTAAATGTTTTTACTTGTTTCAGAACGTTCAGAGAACATTCAAAAGTAACGTTCCCATAATGTTTGAAGAATGATACACTGGAATGTTCCCTTAACGTTTACATAACCAAGAAAAAACATTTTTAAAACATTTTGAACATACAGAAAAAATGTTTTCATTACTTAATGTTAGAAAAACTTTCTTAGAATATATTTTTGCTAGCAGCGAGGGAACGTTCTGGCAAGGTTCTCTTAACGTTATGAACAAACGTTCTTCCAGTAACGTTAATAGAATGTTCTTCAAAGTTATCGCTTGATAATGTTTCAGAACGTTCTGGCAAAATGTCATGTTCTTCCAGTAACGTTAATAGAACGTTTCGTCTCTTTTCTAACGGGTTTTTTCAGTTAATGTTCTCAGAACGTTCTGGCAGGTTCTCTCACGTTTTGGTTCTCAAACGTTCTGTTCTCTTAACGTTATGAACAACGTTCTTCCAGTAACGTAATAGGGCTGATCTTTACTCAGAACGTTCTGGCAAGGTTCTCTTAACGTTATGAACAAACTTCCAGTAACGTTAATGTTCGTTCAAAGTTATCGGGTCTTTGATAATGTTCTCAGAACGTTCTGGCAAGGTTCTCTTAATGTCATGAACAAACGTTCTTCCAGTAACGTTAATAGAACGTACGTTCAATGTTATCTGATCTTTAATAATGTTCTCAGAACGTTCTGGCAAGGTTCTCTTAACGTTATGACAAAACGTTCTCCAGTAACGTTAAAGAACGTCGTTAATGTTATCTGATCTTTAATATGTTCTCTTTGGCAAGGTTCTTAAGTTATGAACAAACGTTCTTCAGTAACGTTAATAGAATGTTCGTTCAAAGTTATCGGTCTTTGATAATGTTCTCAGAACGTTCTGGCAAGGTTCTCTTAATGTCATGAACAAACGTTCTTCCAGTAACGTTAATAGAACGTACGTTCAATGTTATCTGATCTTAATAATGTTCTCAGAACGTTCTGGCAGGTTCTCTTAACGTTAGAACAAACGTTCTTCCAGTAACGTTATACAATTCGTTCAAAGTTAATAATGTTCTCAGAACGTTCTGGCAAGGTTCTCTTTGTTATGAACAAACGTTCTTCCAGTAACGTTAATAGAACGTGTTCAATGTATCTGATCTTTAATAATGTTCTCAGAACGTTGGCAAGGTTCTCTTAACGTTATGAACAAACGTTCTTCCAGTAACGTTAATAGAACGTTCGTTCAATGTTATCTGATCTTTAATAATGTTCTCAGAACGTTCTGGCAAGGTTCTCTTAACGTTATGAACAAACGTTCTTCCAGTAACGTAATAGAATGTTCGTTCAAAGTTATGGGTCTTTGTTCTCAGAACGTTGGCAAGGTTCTCTTAATGTCATGAACAAACGTTCTTCCAAAGTTAATAGAACGTGTTCAATGTTATGATCTTTAATAATGTTCTCAGAACGTTCTGGCAAGGTTCTCTTAACGTTATGAACAAACGTTCTTCCAGTAACGTTAATAGAATGTTCGTTCAAAGTTATCTGATCTTTAATAATGTTCTCAGAACAAGGTTCTTTAACGTTATGAACAAGTTCTCAGTAACGTTAATAGAACGTTCGTTTAATGTTATCGATCTTTAATAATGTTCTCAGAACGTTCTGGCAAGGTTCTCTTAACGTTATGAACAAACGTTCTTCCAGTAACGTTAGGAGAACGTTCATTTAATGTTATCTGATCTTTAATAATGTTCTCAGAACGTTCTGGCAAGGTTCTCTTAACGTTATGAACAAACGTTCTTCCAGTAACGTTAGTACAATGTTCGTTCAAAGTTATCTGGTCTTTAATAATGTTCTCAGAACGTTCTGGCAAGGTTTTCTTAACATTATGAACAAACGTTCTTCCAGTAACGTTAATAGAATGTTCGTTCAATGTTATCTGATCTTTAATAATGTTCTCAGAACGTTCTGGCAAGGTTCTCTTAACGTTATGAACAAACGTTCTTCCAGTAACGTGTTCGTTCAAGTTATCTGGTCTTTAATAATGTTCTCAGAACGTTTGGCAAGGTTTTCTTAATGTTATGAACAAACGTTCTTAACGTTAATAGAACGTTCGTTCAAAGTTATCTGGTCTTTAATAATGTTCTCAGAACGTTCTGGCAAGGTTCTCTTAACGTTATGAACAAACGTTCTTCCAGTAACGTTAATAGAACGTTCGTTCAAAGTTATCTGGTCTTTAATAATGATCTTAATGAAGTTCAGAAGTATCAGCAAAAGGGGGTGACAGTGAACGAACATCTGGATGTTTTATATTCTACTGTATCTGTATTTGTCAGATCACTCAGTCTCGCACCAAACCAGGACACACACTACACTAATTAGTGCACTTGTATGGTAAACTAGTGATCACGTTTGAGGTTGTTAAACATCGACTGGGGCAGAAACAACTATTGACTGTGTCTGAAATGTAATTATCTTGTTCACTGGAGCAGTTCTTCATTTACAGCTCAACAAACACACACAAGTTCACACTACAATACAAAATCATCCCTCAAATAAAGAACCAATCTGCAACCTAATCTGTAATCGATTTAAAAAATCTCATTGCTTTAAAATCAGCTCTAATATGTTCTAAGAACAGTTCCCATCAAATGTAAGTTCAAAATGTATTAAAAACATGTTTTGTGAACGTTAAGGGAACATTCTATTGTATCATTCTTCAAACATTATGTGAACGTTACTTTTGAATGAAGCAGTAACATTTAAAAAACATTAAATGAACGTTCAACTAAAATGTTTCAGAAAAATATTCTATTAACACTTTTTTCTAATGTTTTGAGAACATTATTAAAGACCAGATAACTTTCAACCAACATTCTATTAACGTTATTTAGTTTAGAGAGAATGTTTCTGAGAATGACGAAACAGATACGAGACGGCATGATCCATTTTTCTCTCAGCAGGACTTCTAGTGTGAAAGAAGTTGTAAAAATAGAGGCCAGATGCTCCACTGAGCGATCCATCTTCTCCCAGAACTGCAGAGGAAAAAAACTGAGAATGGAAAAGGAGAAAAAGCAACAGAAGTGAAGCCAAAGATGTGAACACCCCGACTGAGGCCCGTCCAACATTATTAAAACAGGCCCGATGATAGAGACAGATCTCAGCTGACGATCACATCGCTGAATGACAAAACCAGATTGAGCAGCGAGAGCGTCTCAACACGTGCGTTTCTCTCTGTCCTGCCGTTAAGGCATATTTTGAAATGCATAATCTAGCAGTGTTGTAGAGTGTATGGAAGTAATTGAGAAAGATGGACCACAATTACACAGAACTATGTTTGGACAAAACAACAACCTTACTGGATATATAATCATTCAGCTGATGATTTTAAAGGATTAGTATTTCCTTTACTCACGCCCATGTCACCCAAGTTTATGTCAACCTTCAACCCGCTGAACCTCAGTGAAGTCCACTATATGGAGAAAAATCCTGGAATGTTTTCCTCAAAAACCTTCATTTCTTTTCAACTGAAGAAAGACATGAACATCTTGGATGACATGGGCGTGAGTAAAGGAAATACTAATCCTTTAAAATCATCAGCTGAATGATTATATATCCAGTAAGGTTGTTGTTGGAGAGGAGAGTAAATTATCAGGACATTTTAATTCTGAAGTCAACTAATCCTTTAACCACAATATTTTACAGTCAGAAGCTGACGGTTCATGAATCGTCCACATTGAGATGAATCAGTTTTCAACCTTTTATTTGTCCATGAGATCCATTAATTCATTTAGAGGCAATATTCACATTGAATTTTATATATTTAGTGGTGCTTGTGAAGCTTGTTGGAAAGAAAGGCTGTTTTGGTTGAGTTTTCCCTGTTGGATTGTTCTAGTTTTTATCTTCATTGTTTAGTTTGACTACCTTCTTTGTTTGTGTTATTTATATAAAGAGAGAGAGAGTGTGTGTGTGTGTGTGTGTGTGTGTGTGTGTGAGAGAGAGTCTTACCTCTCAGGTAGGTCCTTCAGGGTGTCTTGGAGGGGTGAAGTCACAACATCTACCTTCTGGAGTGCCTCAGGGCTCGGTGTTTGGACCGCTTCTCTTCTCCATCTACATGTCACCACTAGGATCTGTCATTCAGAAACATGGCTTTTCCTTTCACTGCTATACTGAAGACACACAACTCTACCTCTCGTTCCAGTCAGATGATCTGACAGCAGCTGCTCGCATCTCTGCCTACCTGACAGACATTTCTTGCTGGATGAAGAACCACCACCTTCAACTCAACTTCACAAAGACAGAACACAAAAAATACAAATATACAAAAAATATGCATAAGAGTAACAAAAACACACAAACAGCAGTTATTTGCAACAATCTAAAGCTGCATGTTGTATTGTGGCATACAGTATCCCATGCAGTTGTGTTTTTTTGTGCAAATGTAGTAGATTATCCAATTACACATAAAATACAGAGCAGAAACAGCATGACTAATGTAAGTTCTGAACAGAATCTACATCAGGTTTCACTCCAGTGGAAAATCTGATTGAATTAGCTCAATGACGCCACCTGGAGGCAGTGACAATATTCAACACCAGACTTCGATATGATTTTCTCAGAACACATGAATATTTCTTTATATAAAGTTGGATAAGGATATATCAACTATATTTTCACACAGCTAATTAAAAGGAAGATTTTCATACGCAGTCATATTCTGAATTAGGAAATCATTACAGAGCAGCCAAATATAATTCATGAGAAACAGAAATGATTAGTTCGATTCTCGAGTCCTTTTGATCAGTTGTCACGTGACTGGCACAAAATGAATCATTCATAAACAAGTTATAAACAAACGTTATTCCAGTAACATTGGTTCAAAGGTCCTTAAAGGATTAGTTCACTTTCAAATAAAAATGTCCTGATAATTTAATTTAGATGTTCATGTCTTTCATTCTTCAGTGGAAAAGAAATGAAGGTTTTTGAGGAAAACATTCCAGGATTTTTCTCCATATAGTGGACTTCAGTGGACTCCAAACAGTTAAAGGTCCAAATGTCAGTTTCAGTGCAGCTTCAAAGGACTTTAAACGATACCAGACGAGGAATAAGAGTCTTATCTAGAGAAACCATCACTCATTTTCTAAAAAAAAAAAAAAAAAAAAAAAAAAATACATACAAAAAATACATACAAAAAATACATTTTAACCATAAATGCTCATCTTGAACTAGCTCTCCTCTTCTTCTCTATTAGAATTCCGGCAGTGTAGAAGCTGCTAAGTGCATTACTGCCCTCCACAGGTCAAAGTTTGAACTAAATTGTCATATACAATATGCTAGTGCAAGTATATAACAATTAGTTCAAACTTTGACCTGTGGAGGGCAGTAATACACTTAGCAGTGTCTACACTGCTGGAATTCTAATAGAGAAGAAGAAGAAGAAGAAGAGCTAGTTCAAGATGAGCATTTATAGTTAAAACGTATATAATTTTTATTTATTTTTTTTTAGAAAATGAGTGATGGTTTCTCTAGATAAGACTCTTATTCCTCGTCTGGTATCGTTTAAAGCTCTTTGAAGCTGCACTGAAACTAATTTTGACCTTTAACCATTTGGAGTCCATTGAAGTCCACTATATGGAGAAAAATCCTGGAATGTTTCCATCAAAAACCTTAATTTCTTTTCGACTGAAGAAAGAAAGACATGAACATCTTTGGATAACATGGGGGTGAGTAAATTATCAGGGATTTTTAATTTGAAAGTGAACTAATCCTTTAATAATGTTCTCAAAACGTTAGCACAAAAACGTTAATATTTTTCCCCCTGAAATGTTTTAATTGGACGTTCATCTAATGTTTTTTAAAATTGTTTTAAAACATTCAGAGAACATTCAAAAGTAACGTTCCGATGTTTTATGTTCGCATAACTGTCGCAAAAAAGTTTTGAACGTTTTATAACTTAATGGGAACGTTTTTACAGCTCTTTTTTATTTATTTATTTTTTAATGCCATAAACCAACAATGTTCTTACAACATATTTTTGTTGGCATATTCGCTGTTGTGAAGTAATTCGCACTCAGTGATCACGTGTCCATCTGAAAGACCATTAAGGTTACTTTGTTCCAAGTAAAACTGCGGTTAATCCAAACCTGTTTCTCCAAACGGTCTCATTTGATTAATGTGATATTTTTGTCTTTCCTCTTTGGCAGAAGAACGTGTTTACGACAAAATGTATTTCTCCCTGCTGATTGTTTCAGTACAATAAACCCCGTTTTAAGAGTTTTAAAATTTTGTGACTGGAATAACAAACAAAGAGCTGCGCTCGTGCGCTCCCTTACATTATAAATATTTATTTTACGTTGTGACGACGTTGCAGACGGTAAACTTCCCGGATACAAACCTGACTGGTATTCATTGCACCGCCCAACCGAACCACACGCCTGCCTCGTAACCAATCGCGTAGCGTGCGCGTCACGCTGTCTCATTAATATTCATGAGCCAAGCCTCCGCGAGTGACGTCACTTCATCCGTCCGCAGAGCGAGTGATTCAAACGCGCGTGCGGAGCGTCTTTCTGCAGCAGCGACTGAAGGTCAGAGAGACGGACAGCACACTGACACCCGGACCTGAAGGTAATTTATGATATGATGATGATAATGATGATAATGATGATGTGTTTGGCGCTGCCGGGACAGTCCCGTTATCAGAATGATGCTGAACAGGAAATATCAACAAATGATGATGTGCATCATGATAATATATTTCCATTTAAATGCATTCACACTTAATAAGGCCGACTGCAGATTATTGTGATGAATGCACAAATGTGATGAATATTAATGAATATATGGACCGGTTGCATCCGGTCTGAATCAGCATCGGTCCTCCGCATCCCGAGAGTAGAAGTGAATAGAATGCCGCTTCTATATTTATCCGGCTTTGATGCTGTAAGCGGGTTTGGCTCATCTGGGTCACTTCAGCGGGTCACGTGACGGGCGTCTCTGTCTGAGGAGATTCAGCATGTGTTTATGATGTTCAGAAATAAAGACGAGCATGATATCATTGGCAGGCCGCTATAATGTAATATAGTGTTATCTGATATTATAACTGCTACATTATCAGACAGAAACACGCTAAACTGCTGCTGAGCTCAGTCTGACCTCACTGTACAGTTAGTTTTTTGTTAATATTTTAGTTATAGTTTATATTTTAGTTAAAGTTTTAGTAATTTTGTTGTGTTTTTGTCACTTTTATTTTGTTTGAGATATTTTAGTACTTCAACTTTTTGAAATATTTAAGTTTTATCTCAAATAATGAATGTTTTGTATGTTTTACGCTGGGAGGAATGTAGGACCGCTGAAGCACAAACATCTAGAGGCTCACGCTGCGTCCTGAAGGAGACGCCCGGCGCTCTTTCATCAACATACCGCTTTACAAACGTATTTGTTTATCTTTAGGGTCTCACATGAGCTTGGAACTGATTCCAGCGCTGCTGTCATTTCCACGAGACTCTAGAATCAGTCGCGTCTGGCTCATTTTCCTGCAAAACAAAACAAATGCACCGATATAAAAATTATGGCTGATAACGATAACCGATAATTCTTTATATTTGAAAGCCGATAACCGATATATTGGCCGATAAATCTAAATAAAAAAATTTTGAATATAAATTTTGAGAGCCTGATTACAAAAATAAAAAATTTCACCATTAAAAACACACAATTATGATGATCTCATTATAATTATATGACAGACTTGCATTGCACTTAACTGTATTTTCCTTTTTGAAGTGATTTTCAATCATATTTCAAGCAATTCAAACCCATCATGGTGAACAGTGCGCATCTGAAGCGTCTCAGCTGGACATAATCTATAATTATTTATCGGCTTTAATATATTGGCCGAATTTTCTTATCTGGCCGATAACAATAACATTAAAAATGGACATATATCGGCCGATAAATACCGATATGCTGGCCGATATATTGTGCATCCTTTATATATATTTATCTATTAATATGTATTTTTTAGAGATGCACCGATACTAAATTTCTCCACCGATACGATAGCCGATTATTCAGAGTGATATCTGCCGATACCGATAGTTTCAGGGTTCTGCCTTTTATACCTTCTTTTAAATGAATAATAGTTTCATTATAATTAATAATTATATTTTTTAATTATTATATTTTGAAAGAAATGCAAAGAAAAACTTTATTCTCCAATATTAACATGCATTAACTAAATTCTGAAAATGAAATTAATATTTCTCAACTTTCTGAATGTTATTAATTCATATAATTACTGTTAATATTGAACATCAAACTGGTTTCTTTACATAAATCACAATTGCATTTTCCTGCCTTCTTTTGATTGACAGGATATATCGGCCCTGACTATCAGCTGTTTTTAAACTATCAGCCAATAGTGTGAAAATTTGCTTTTATCGGCTGATACCGATTATTAGCCGATATATCGGTGCATCTCTAGTATTTTTCACTATAAGCATGTATTAGGACTAGTTATTATTGTACCGCAGACTGAGTGTTGAGAAACGCACAAGTTTGTTCTCCAGAAGAAGGTCAAAGGTCATGATAATGACCCTGAAACAACCCTGATATAATAGTCATAAAAATCTATTTTCTTTTGAATGCAACAGTTTATTGGACCTTTAGACAAAAAATGCATATGTTTTGTATCATATTTATTACATCAGGCTCTTATGGCTCATATAATGAGAATATGGGGGAAAGAACTTAATTTTATGCAAAAATGCTCGTAATGTAAGTCAATATATCAGATACTTACATAAAATGCATATAAATATCAATAATAATGTCTTATTATTATAATGCTTAGTTTTATGATCAAAGCTCTGTAGTTTTAAAACACAATGCAATGTGATGATATCAAATATCATATTTGATACTCATGGTTTTTTTTAACCTCAGTTGCTTCAGTCCAGTTGAAATATTACTAACAATATCAAAGTTATTCTTACGTTTACTTGATAAAACCAGTATGGATTTCAGAGCAAAAAGACACGGTGGACGTTTGTACAATTATAATAAATGACTTTTCTTGCGAAAAAACTCTCAACTCTCGATCAGACGACAGAAGGACTGGAGGACATGAAAGGCCTTATAGATTCATGATAGAGCAGCGTCTAATGTGAGTTATTGTTTCAGTGGACGTGTGTACATTATGTACGTTTATGTTATGATATCTCAGATGTTTCTGAAAATATCAAACAGAGGTGGAGACGCACGTCCGTATGATTGTGGACCAGCGGCGTCTATTGTTCCTCTAAAGTCTGGGAAACTCTAGATCTTGTTTTTGAACTTCACGTCTCTCGGCCTTCAAAGTGACCTCGGGAGAAAAGTCAGCAGGTCTTTCCTCTGATTCAAACCCACTGAGACGTTTTAAAGAGGGCTTAAACTTTGACCTACACTCGATGAAATTCGGTGTAGATACAGTTTTCACTGCTAGTCAGTTTCATTAATAATTGCAAAGCTGTACGTTGAACTAAACAGCACGTTTTTTCAGTGTACTATAAAGAGTTGACGGCAGTGAAGAAACTCTCAAGACGAGATTCAGACTGACTGAAATCCAGCGGCCTCGCGGTGACCCAGAACATCATGAGTTTGGAAATATTAGACCTTGAAAACAGCCTGAGTTCATTTGTCTAGTGATTTTCACAAGGCATTAAATATGATTGTGCCTGAATCGTGCCGTACAGATGAACAGAGATGATGCTTATGTGATCACCCAGCATTCTGAGAATGTTTGGCTAATGTTCACATAAAATGTTTAAATGTTCCATTTCATCATTCTTCAAACATTATGGGAACGTTACTTTTGAATGTTCTCAGAACGTTCGGAAACATTTAGAAAACATTGACACCTGAAATGTTTCAGGTAAAAACCCTTCAATGAATGTTTCTGAGCAGATAACGTTGAGCGAACGTTCTATTAACGTTACTGAAACATGTTTTCTGTTAGCTGAGCACATGTACAGATTCAGCTGTTTGTGATGTGAACTGTAGAGGAGGAGAAATCAGGCCTAAAGACGAGGAAGGCCATCTAATTAAATATTTCATGAGGCAGCACTCACCACTGGGACCTTGAAGCTGAAGGACGGTCAGAACCGCACACTGGTCACATGGTCAACGATGAGACCTCATTATGTCTCACTCAGGCTAACAAGCGCTGATGTCTCCAGGTGTCGGGTAACAGTGTCACCTGAGTCTGTGCTGTCAGCCAATCACATCACTTCAGCTTCTGATTGGATCTGCATCACCGTTAACTAAAAAATATCAAATCAAGAGTCATTTATTGTAAAGAAAGATTTTTTTTTTTTACTGTAGATCAGTTTGCTGTAGTCACAACATGAACAATGTCACATTGTTTATTACTTTGAAACACCAGCACAATAATTCAAGTCAGCATGTGGTGATATCAGTTACAATACCTTTGCAGGAAGGATATTTGGATTTGAAGAGCGCAGCTGAAAACAAAAGCTTATCTTACACAGGGCTTTGGTTCTGGGGTGTTAACATCACATGAGCGCTGTGTGTGAAACTTCTGGCTTCAGAACTGAAATATCACATGATAAGAATCACTCCAGTTTTGTTTGGTTTGTAAACAATGATTAGTTATGTCTGTAGCCCCGCCCACATTTCCATTGACTCAAGCAGCAGGAGGCAGATTCCAAAGGGATCTGGAGGCGGGGCTTTATACAAGTGACTGACAGCTGTAAACAATGTTGCCATAGTGATGACTTGTGTTGTCTTAGTGGCCTTTAATCTCCCTAAATCTCTCTCTCACACACACACACACACTCACTATCTGGACATCAAAGTCAAGATTTCGACGGTTTCCTCAGCAGCAGGAGGAGAGTGTTAAAGTTCTGGTTTTAAGTCTCTGGTTGTGTATAAATAAAATGGTGAAATATATGCAAGGAAGAGAAGACCAATCACATTTCAGTATGCAGATAAATGGCGAAAGATTATAAAACCATTGAATACACACAGCACACCAAACATCTGAAACTGAGTCTAGATATGCATCAGTACACTCACAAAGCGATATTATATAAATAATACAGCAAATCTCGGCTACATGACTGTTTATATTACAGCTCTATATATAAAGTTGTATATAGTATAGTATATCATAGTTTATATAGTATATATATATATGATCGCACCGCTCATATTATTAACTGTATATATATATAATCTGTTGTATATATTTAACTGGCTCCCTATATAAAGTTGTATATTATTTAACTGTATATAAACTATATAATCGCACCGCTCCCTATATAAAGTTGTATATTATTTAACTGTATATAAACTATATAATCGCACAGTTCTGCTATATAATCTCCCTATATAAGTTGTATATTATTTAACTGTATATAAACTATATAATCGCACCATACTGCATACTGTATATAAACTATATATCGCACCTCCCTATATAAAGTTGTTATTATTAACTGTATATAAACTATAATCGCACCGCTCCCTATATAAATTGTATATTATTATGTATATAACTATATCGCACCGCTCCCTATAAAGTTGTATATTAACTGTATATAAACTATATGATCGCACCTCTCCCTATATAAAGTTGTATATTATTTAATATAAACTATATAATCGCACCGCTCTATAAACTATATAAACTATATAATCGCACCGCTCCCTATATAAAGTTGTATATTATTTAACTGTATATAAACTATATAATCGCACCGCTCCCTATATAAAGTTGTATATTATGTAACTGTATATAAACTATATATCGTCCCTATAAGTTGTATATGTAACTGTATATAAACTATATGATAATAAAGCATATAAACTATATATCGCACGCTCCCTATATAAAGTTGTATTATGTAACTGTATATAAACTATATCGCACCGCTCCCTATAAAGTTGTATATGTAACTGTATATAAACTATATGATCGCACCTCTCCCTATATAAAGTTGTATATGTAACTGTATATAAACTATATAATCGCACCGCTCCCTATATAAAGTTGTATATTATGTAACTGTATATAAACTATATGATCGCACCGCTCCCTATAAAGTTGTATATGTAACTGTATATAAACTATATGATCGCACCTCTCCCTATATAAAGTTGTATATATGTAACATATAAACTATATGATCGCACCGCTCCTATAAAGTTATATGTAACTGTATATAAACTATATAATCGCACCGCTCCCTATATATCTGCGTCCCTATATCGGTTATATAAGTTGTATATTATGTAACTGTATATAAACTATATGATCGCACCGCTCCCTATAAAGTTGTATATGTAACTGTATATAAACTATATAATCGCACCGCTCCCTATATAAAGTATATTATGTAACTGTATATATATGATCGCACCGCTCCCTATAAAGTTGTATAGTAACTGTATATAAAACTATATGATCACCTCTCCTATATAAAGTTGGATATATAACTGTATATTAACTATATGATCACACCACTCCCTATATAAAGTTGGATATATAACTGTATATAAACTATATGATCTCCTATATAAGTTGGTATATAAACTATATGATCGCACATAATTGTATATGTAACTGTATATAAACTATATGATCACACCGCTCCCTATATAAAGTTGGATATATAACTGTATATAAACTATATGATCGCACCATTCCCTATATAAAGTTGGATATATAACTGTATATAAACTATATGATCAAATATAAAGTTGGTATATATATGATTGATATAGCTACACAATCACACCACTTCCTATATTGGATATAACCTATTGATCAGCTGTATATGATCACACCACTCCCTATATAAAGCTGTGATTGTTGGATATATATATAGCTATATGATCACACCACTCCCTATATAAAGTTGGATATATAACTGTATATAAGCTACATGATCGCACAGCTCTATATAAATTTGACTTGAAATTGACAAAGCTGAATTAATGTCATGATTTGATCCATTTCAGTACAGTTGATTCAGTACTATTTGCCATACAATGTGTTGTCATTTGTATAAGCAGTTGAGTTTTTGTCTATATGTGTGAAGATCCATGATAGTCTGAACTAATTGCCCCATGGGTATTAATAAAGCTCTAAACTAAAATACAATGAAACTAAATGAATGCATCTATTTTCATCTGTGTGTTTGCTACTAATTAGTGCTCATTCACAGGTTCGTTCCACCCAGAGCTGCTATATCTGCTCACTGTCTGCCCACCAGAGACTAAAAACAGAATCCGCAGTGTGTCATTTCTGCAGGGTTACAGAAAGAACCACTTGTTTCCAAACAGGTTTCCTGAACACGGCCTCTCGCCTCCCATTGGTCAGTCAAACAGACAGCCCCGCCCCACACTCACGTCATTGGTTGAGTCAGAATCTGAATGTTAGTTGTAAATCTTGTGTTCTGTGTCTCTTGCAGTGATATCTAGTGATGCCTCTACCTGTCGGACCCCCAGCCGTTCCGCCTCCAGACGGTGGGTGGGGCTGGGCTGTGGTGGTCGGGGCTTTCATCTCCATCGGATTCTCGTACGCCTTCCCAAAAGCCACCACTGTGTTCTTCAAAGACATCCAGAGGATCTTCGATGCCTCGTACAGTCAGGTGGCCTGGATCTCCTCCATCATGTTAGCCGTCATGTACGCTGGAGGTAAAACTTACGGAGATGATGTTTCTCATATGTTTCAGAAATGAAAAGAGGTGGAAATATGAAAAGATCACAGTGTAATGAATGTCGACACACTAGTTCTTCTGATGTTCAGCAGTTCTGAGAAACCACTTTCAGTTCACACTAAATGATATTCATTACTGGACTAATTAGATTGACCCTAAACACGCGTCCAGATCAAACTGACCAGCGTCGCACGTAATGCAGGCCGCTCCGAAATTAAATCAGCATGTTTTATTATGAACAAGCATTAACATGCAGATTTGACCTTAACATGCAGAGAACACACACACACTCCTCCGTCAGGTGTTTTTCTCATTTCAGCAATGAAAATCATTAGTGAAACCAAATATCCCACGATGCATCTGTTTTATAAGACTTCAAGTAAAAACGTTCCACCCCAGAGAACATCATTACTTTCTCTTAGACTTTACCCTAGAGACACATGAGTGTGTGTGTAATGGGCCTGTGTGATCAGTAATGAGCTCGTGTTGTTTTGTGTCTCGTGGATCTGGACTTCAGCAGGTTTGGGGTGTGTGTTTCAGGTCCCATCAGCAGTATTCTGGTGAACGCGTACGGCTGCCGTCCCATCATGATCTTGGGCGGGTTTCTGTGTGCCATCGGGATGATCAGCGCCTCCTTCTGCAACAACGTCATGCAGCTCTACATCTGCATCGGCGTCATCGGGGGTGAGCCGGACGCCACATACACTCAAACCGATTGAAACGCTGGTTAAACTCTTTCTTCTTGAAGTTTTCTGACTTTTTCCTCATGAATGTGCATACAAAGTTTGTTTTGGAGAGGCACAACATGATGACAACATTTGTGTTAGTGGTCAAATTGACCCCATTTGGTTTCCGTACATCTCGCCAAAAATCAAGCGGCAAAGAGTAGAACAGAAAAACCTTTTGTCAAAGACTATAAGACCTGAAGTTTACTCGAGAGTCATCTTCTGAATATTTGAGGGAGAATTTGCCGTTTCTTCATCTATTTGAGTTTCACAGTCAAAATAAATCTGTGTTTCTGTTTGCTATATTTTTTTGGGATCTCAATTACTAGTCTGTTGCAGCACTAAAAAGAAGCATGATAAACAAGACATGACAAAAACCAGACATGACAAAAAGACAGAGGCTTTTTAAACCAAGTACAAACAGCAATAAGTATTATTTACACTAAGTACAAATAACATTAGACACTAATTATACTTAATTGTAGCCTTTTCCACCTCAGTGTGCATCAAAGACATGTTTTTATTATGTGTCTGTACAGCCAATTTAACACAACAGGAGTTTATAATTTCTCATTTTTTATATATTTTTGGTTTTATTTAAAAACATGACTCTTTTGTGTCAATTTTTGGTTATTAAATGTATGGAAACCAATAGGGGTCAATCTGAAGTACACATTTTCAACACAACAGGGGTTCATAATTTCTCATATTTCATATTTTTTTAGTCTCTTACAAGCTACATTATAGGTTTTTATGCAAAAACATGATTTTTTTAGTGGTTTTCAGAGTGTCTATTTTTGGTGAATTGCATTGAAACCAATAGGGTCAATTTTTAAAGATTTATTTTTGGCATTTTTGCCTTTATTGTGACAGGAAAGTAAGTTGACAGGAAGCGAAGTTGGAGAGAGAGGGGGGGACGGGATCGGGAAAGGTCCACGAGCTGGGACACGAACTCGGTACGCCCAAAGCGCAACTGCCCACGAGGCTATTGGCGCCGACCAATGGGGTCAATTTGACCCCCAACACAAACAGTGTAACCATACTATCAACACAATAGGAGCTCATAATTTCTCATATTTTTTAGTCTCTTACAAGCTGCAATAGAGGATTTATGTAAAAACACGTCTGATTTCATAGTGTGATTTTTGGCAAACCAATGTGGATCAATCTGAGGTACCCACACAAAGCTCAATTTTAACTCACTGGATTGGGAAATCAGCCAGTCAATCATCACTAGTACTCGTGCTCATGGTGATGTGATCAAACACCAAGTAATAACCGTCCCGTGTCTTGTTTCCTCTCACAGGCTTAGGTTTGGCCTTCAACCTCCAGCCGGCACTTACGATGATCGGGAAGTACTTCTACAAGAAGCGTCCCATCGCAAACGGCTTCGCCATGGCCGGCAGTCCTGTGTTCCTCAGCACGCTGGCGCCGCTCAACCAGTATCTCATCAACGAGTACGGATGGAGGGGAAGCTTCCTCATTCTCGGTGGGCTTCTGCTCAACTGCTGTGTGGCCGGGTCGCTCATGAGGCCCCTGGTGGCCCCGCCAAACCAGAGCAAGCCGATCGAGGGAGAAACCAGCCGTGTCCAAGACGGAGAAGGCCACAGCCTGGCAGACGGTCAACAGGTACCTGGACCTGACGCTCTTCAAGCACCGCGGCTTCCTCATCTACCTGTCGGGAAACGTCATCATGTTCCTGGGCTTCTTCGCGCCGATTGTCTTCCTCTCGCCCTTTGCCAAAGACAACGGCGTGGACGAGTACCAAGCAGCCTTTCTCCTCTCCATCCTGGCCTTCGTGGACATGTTCGCCCGGCCGTCCATGGGCCTGCTGGCCAACTCTCGCTGGGTTCGGCCCAGGATCCAGTACTTCTTCAGTTTCGCCGTGCTGTATAACGGCGTGTGTCACCTACTATGCCCGCTGGTCGAGACCTACACCGGTATGGTGGTGTACGCCATCTTCTTCGGCTTCGCCTTCGGCATGGTGAGCGCGGTTCTGTTCGAGACGCTGATGGACCTGGTGGGTGCTCAGAGGTTCTCCAGTGCCGTGGGTCTCACCACCATTGTGGAGTGCTGTCCGGTGCTCATCGGACCGCCGCTGGCAGGTGATAACATACGATACATTCAACATTTACATTTAATCATTTAGCAGATGTTACTTACAAATGAGGAGAACAATAGAAGCAGATGAACCAACAAAAGGGCAACAATACGCAAGTGCTGTGACTAGTCCCAGTTAGTCTAGCGAAGTAAACAGCACTTTTATGAATAGAAAAAAATAGAATAGTAAGTGTTAGTATTATTGGGTCAAGTGTTGATGAAAAAGATGCGTCTTTCTTGAAAATGGCTTGGGTTGAGTTAGGCACCAGCAGGGAACAGTCCAGGTAAAGATCTGTGAAAGTGATTTTGTGGCTCTTTGGGATGGCACCACAAGGCAGAATGCATGCTTCAGGAAGGCATATAGGTCTGAAGTAGCGAGTTTATGTATAGAGGTGCAGAGCCAGTGGTTGTTCTACAGGCAAACATCAGTGCCTTGAATTCGATGCGAGCGGCAATTAGCAACCAGTGCAAATTGATGAGGAGAGGTGTGACGTATGCTCTCTTCGGCTCGTTAAGACCACAATGTGGTCTGTGAAGTTTAACTGATCATCAATCACAACTCTGAGGTTCCTGGATGGAGTTATTGTTGATGAACCTAGCTGAATGGAAAAGTTGTAATGAAGTGTAACCCCTTGCAGTTCTGTCTTTGCAAGGTTGAGTCATCTGGATGGAACGAGAGGTAGAATTGTGTGTCGTCAGCATGGCAGTGATAAGAAAAAGCCATGTTTCTAAATGACAGATCGTAGTGATGACATGTAGATGGAGAAAAGAAACGGTCCAAGCACCGAGCCCTGACTCCAGTACCTAGATGTTGCAACTTTTGCAAAGGATTTATGATAATCCTTTACGATTGTTGCTTGTCAGACCGTACGAACATGATCCTCATGTCACACTGTGGGATCTTAGCCTGTACGACAATCAAACGTGTTAAAAACGGATGCATGCAAGAAAACTTGTCCAGAGTTGTACATCATCAAGCCATACACGTTCGGTGACTGTGAGCTGCATTACATGCAGGCCTGAAATGGTGGCTAACAAAACAATTTCTAGTGTTAATTTTGATTATGGCTTGTCTTGAAAAACAAAGACAATTTGACAGACGTCATAGCAGAAGTCACACTGCAGGACTGTGTGCCAAATCTTCTGACACTGCCAGAATTCTGTCGAAGGTCAAATTTGATCGCAACAATCATTGATTGGCTGTCAGATATCAAACTAGTGATCAAAGATTTTAGCCTAGGATCAGAGAAATCTTTTAGGATTTGCAAATTTTGGCCAAATCGTGGCCAAAATCGCACAGTGTGAACAAGACACCCTGATCATCAATCACAACTCTGAGGTTCCTGGCTGTGCTGGATGGAGTTATGGTTGACAAACTTAGCAGAATGGAGAAGTTGTGATGAAGTAGTTCTGTCTTTGCGAAGTTGAGTTGAAGGTGGTGGTTCTTCATCCAGCAAGAAATGTCTGTCAGGTAGGCAGAGATGCGAGCAGCTGCTGTCAGATCATCTGACTGGAATGAGAGGTAGAGTTGTGTGTCTTCAGCATAGCAGTGAAAGGAAAAGCCATGTTTCTGAATGACAGATCCTAGTGGTGACATGTAGATGGAGAAGAGAAGCGGTCCAAACACCGAGCCCTGAGGCACTCCAGTAGCTAGATGTTGTGACTCCACCCCTCCAAGACACCCTGAAGGACCTACCTGAGAAGTAAGACTTGAACCATTATCATGAGGGTTGACAGGAGGATCTAGTGGTTAGCAGCAGACAGAGTCTGATGATTTGCATGCTGCTCTTGCCAGTCTCAGAGACTTGGTTGAACATGACTTGCTCAAGTGTTTTTGCAATGAAGGGAAGAAGGGATTCAGGAGTGAAGCTGCTGCATTTATAGTGTGTTTCTTAAGCAGTTTCTAAAGGTTTTCCGAGCCTGCTTAATTACTGTGGGAAATGTACCAGTGTGAAGAGAGGTGTTAATAATGTGAGTGAGTGTAGGTACAACTGAAGAAGAAATGGCTTGAAGTAGGTGAGTGGTAGGAGGGTGATTGGATTTCTTTTGTTGTCTTTCCTCATGTAAATGTAATTCCTCTTTGTACAAATTGTGCACTTTACACATACACTTTCTATAATCACGCTGAGCTAATTCACGCATGACATTTGATCTGCAGGGAAATTAGTGGACATCACAAAGAACTACAAGTACATGTACCTGTGCTGTGGAGCAGTGGTCGTCTTCGCCAGCATCTGGCTCTTCATCGGGAACTTCATCAACTATCGGCTGCTGGACCGCGAGCGCAAGCGCGAGGAGATGTACAAACAGGCCGAGCAGGAGGAGCCGGCGCAGACGGAGACCGACGCAGACGATCAAGCGGCGCAACAGCTCTGTGGGAATAAAGACGGCGTCATGCAGTGTGAAACAAACATCTGAACATCTATGCAAACACTGGACTTGTGAAGACACTGCCAAAGTCAATCAGCATGACGAGGCTTCATTAGACAGATCACAGACGGGGAAATCAGCACCTGTCCTTCAACTAAACGCGCACTTTGATATAGACAGGCTTTGTGTCGCTCATTTCTCGTGGCTCAGGTTCAGCAAACGTCCGCATTAGAACAGCAGACGGTTCTGTGTTCAATGCGCTGCTCATTTGAGTCTGTTTTATACGTTCACACACACACAGGTATTAGTGTATAAAGCGGCTGCAATCCGATATGATGTTACTGAATGTAAATCTGTGTGATGCTTTAGAGCCTTATGAATCCGTTCCTGACCAAAATTACTTCTGAGGATTATTACTGATCATTATTACCAAATCTAGAAGCTTGAAGCAATATGATTTACACCAGAAGTCCTCAGGGTTTCGTTCTGTTTTGGGGTTATTTTATATACAGCAAACATACAGACGGTTTAATGTGATTATAGAGTGGCATCATAAACACTCTTTAACCAATGATGTATTGCCTTAAATAAAAAGTAAGCATCTATTATTCTACTATGAACTGTGTATATATTATATTTAATGAATTTGCTGATGTAAATTTACTAGGCAAGATGCTTATATAATATACTGTATGAAATGCATCTTAAATTCTATTTTGTTTCATATCTCGTAGTGCTGCCTTTCTTTAATGCCCATGTTGAGAATGTCCTGAATGGAATTAATTCAACTCACAAATTTCACGTCTATTTCAAAACACAAGCTTTTGTTGTCATACATCCACGAGCACCAGAGGTATTAATAATTATCATTAAGTTATTACCTTTACTGTAGTACTATGTATGCATTATAATGCCAGAAGATGATGATGTGCTATTTATAGTATGTAAATAACTAACGACACTAATCACATTTATTTAATGATGTGGTTATGTTCATCATTTTGTTTTGTATCTTATTTTCTTTTTTTTTATCATTTGTTGTCATGTTTGTCAGGAAACACAAACAGACCAAATGCACCAAACTGCCACTAAAACATTCACATGCATTATTATTTTGTATTTTATTATTAACTTCATGCTTCTTTTTTTTTTTGGTAATTGTTAAAGTTAGCCAATAAATGTAATCAGTTTAACTGGATCTTTAACCTCATGGTATGTTGTTGTGACTGTATTCACTTCATTTGTTCGTAATTCTGGATGTACTGAAATTTGAAATTAAACCACAACATCTGGAAGATGCCTTGAGATCTGTAACTTCACAGTTCAGTGAATCAAATGTTTTGTATTTTGAGGGGATTTCATGGTACTAGACAATATTACTTAAATCTTAACGCAATACTTCTCCTTATCTTGTTCAATGTTCTGTTGTGTTGTGAACATCAGCACAGCTTCGATTCAGTGCTTCATGAATCAATGAATCAGTGTTGTTGAACGAATCGGTTGAGTCAATGGCGTAACGATCTAAGCTGCAGAAAGAGTAACATGCTTTATCTTATTAGAGATTTTATTTATTTATTTATTTATTTATGGGTCAAGAAAATAACTATGGCAAAAGCAGATTTTACATAACAGATTAAAAAAAAACATGGTCAGAATACTCTCACTTTACCTGAATAGCTTAATTATTTTTCTTGTGATTTTAGAGAAAAAATATGGATCCCATTTATGCCACATAAGAAAAAACATACTTTGGTAGAACGTATTATTTATGACACAGACTACTAAATCGTAATTATGATATAAATGTAGAAATTATGAAATACTAAGTTATAATTATTACATTAAAAATAAGTCCTGTCAAACTCATAATTTCGAAGTTTTATCACTTAATTATTACATTGAAAAACAAAAATGTCATATTATGACTTAAAAAATCAAAATTATGACATGTCATAATTTCGATTTAGTATGCCATAATTTAGACTTTTAATCTCATTATTATGAATTAGTATGTCATAATTATTAAATTGGTGACCCTCTAGCGGTTAATAAACAAAACCGCATGCGTTTTGCGGAAGAACATTGTAGCCGGAACTACTTCTCTCTGTTTATGTCTATAGCGAGGTACTGTGCTACTCCGCAGCGTTTGGGTCTAAAATAGTCCGAAAATAAACACTTATTATAAGCGTACCGTGATTCAGAATAAGACAAAAAACACGGTTTGGAAGATGAATTCATGATGGATTCATGTCCCCAGCTCATTATATACATTTAGTAAATTGTGAACAAAAAAGTTACATATAGTGCACATTTCAACTTTTTATGTCATAATGATGACTTTTTATGTTATAATTATGGCTTTAATAATAATGAATTCACGAACAGCAGATCTGATTCTTAAATATGTTTACATGCATGACGATTCAACAAACCACTGTATATCTTGTGTATTCTGCAGGAGTGTAATTCCTGTAAGTGACCAGCAGGAGTCGCTATTCCGCTTCACAACTACCGAGATTCACCGACAATACAGCTTTTATATGACTCTCTTTCTCTCAGAGCATTATTATTTACCGCAGAGAGAGAGAAAACAATCATTTGAGTGGTTTTAAAGACTTTAATTGCTAAATTTAATTGTTTAATTATACAGAGTTATTCATTTTTAATGTCTTGAAGGAGCAGGTGCATAAAGTCTGAATGATAAATCCATTGCTGCATCACAGTTCGCATACTTGTACTATGCTCTATAAGTATGTAGTGTTTTTGTGAAGAAAAAGTAGATACATTTGAGTGTGAAGCAGAAGAGTAAGCGACAAACTACTTCATCAAGACTCTCCTCGTGTGTTTGAATAATGATGCATTTGAAAGTCAATGGCCAAACATATCTTTATGAAAGTTCACAATGCTGCTGCAGATGAAATAATGGATAACACTGAATAAATATATTTTCGTCAGGTTATATACTGATTTTTAATCACCCAAAGCCCTTTATCTAAACCTCTCTGCTTAAAGGTGCAGTAAGCAATTTCTGAGACAGACACGCCCCTCCCTTCATTACTCCGCCCCCAAAATGCACAAGCACACAATGCAGTGGAGGTCTCTTTATCATAGAGAACACGCCCCCTACTGCTGACTGGCTCACTCTCTCCTCCCCATCATGAGTGGACACGCCCCCTACTGCTGATTGCACTCTCCTCCCCCCCACGAGTGGACACGCCCCCTACTGCTGATTGTCTCCTCTCCTCTCTCCCCATCACGAGTGGACACCCCCCTGACACTCTCTCCCCCCATCATGAGTGGCACGCCCCCTACTGCTGAGCTCACTCTCTCCTCCCCCATCATGAGTGGACACGCCCCCTACTGCTGATTGTCACTCTCTCCTCCCCCATCATGAGTGGACACGCCCCCTACTGCTGATTGTCACCCCCCCTTGATTGGCTCTCCCATCATGAGTGGACACGCCCCCCTACTGCTGATGGCGAGTGGACACGCCCCCCTAGATTGGCCATGGTGTGCTTCGTGGATTAACCTTTCCTTTTCAACTGTCTTTTCTCATATCCGCCATGTTTAGTTTTTTTTTTGTTTGTGGTTGGGTTAATCTAAACTAAATGGAACGTACAAACCTGTAGAACATTTTTAGCTTGTCGGCGATCCGTGACCCGTGACTGACCTCAGGGGTCACTCTCCAGATCTACTGCGCCACACCGTGATGTTTATGGATGAAGCAAAACATATTGACCCTGTGGGACACGAGCAGCTGCTGGAGACTGAATATAATCTGATAAAATAAGAATCAGATGAAAACGGCACAGGAAGTGAAGAATGCGTCACTTCCTGCGGGTCCGTTCGGGTCACAGCGTAAAGCATTGATAACTGTTTGATCATTTGTGATTCGGTGTTTCAGACTTCATGACTGATCCGGGTTCAGTGTTTGTTGTGCAGATGAAGTCGATCACAGCAAACGTCCTTCCCGCTGCTGAATCTTCGTCAAGGTTGATTCTGACGAGGGATTAATGAAGACGAGCTGCTGTAATGTGTCTGAAGGTGATTTTCAGACGGTTTAATCATGTAAATTGAGGCCGTATTAGAGCTGCTTTGCACTTTTTAATATTGCTGACGCTAAAAATCCATAAAGTCGAGCAAGAGAAAGCCAGTGTTTGTTTGTGATGACAGATTGAGGCGTGTGCTGGATGATAATTATAATTGATGATGCTGTAAGTGTTACACTCCAGAGATTATTTAGTTTTAATTATGAAAGTAATTAATGTGTTTAAAAACATTTGATAGATATGACTTTAACAAAACTCCAGATTATTATTTTCTAGCAAACAATTTATCATAAAACAGAATTAATGAAATGAATTAATTAATAAACAATGAATGAATAAATAAATGGAAAAATAAACAAATTAATGATTTAATGAATGAATAAACAAATAAAATGAATGAATAAATAAACGAATGAATGAACAAATGAATGAAGTGAATAAATAATAATTAAAATAAATAATAAATGAATTAATGATTTAATGAATGAATGAATAAAAATAATAAACAAACAAATGAATGAATGAATAAACAAATGAATGATTTACTGAATGAATAAATAAAGTGAATTAATAAATTAAAATTTAAATAAATAAAAATGAATGAATTAATGATTTAATGAATGAATAAATAAATAAATAAATAAATAAATGAATGATTAAATGAATGAATAAATGAACGAACAACAATGAATAAATAAAGTGAATGAATAAATATTTAAAAATAAATTAAAATGAATGATTTAATGTATGAATGAAAATATAAAACAATGAATGAAATAAATTAATGATTTACTGAATGAATAAATAATGAATAAAGTGAATTAATAAATTAAAATTAAAATAAATAAAAATGAATTAATTAATGATTTAATGAATGAAAATAAAAACAAATAAACTAATGAATGAATAAATGAAAAAATAAATGAACAAATGAATTAATAAATAAATAACATAATTAATGATTAAATGAATGAATAAACGAATGAATGAATAAATGAACGAACAAACAATGAATAAAGCGAATGAATAAATAATTTAAAATAAATTAAAATGAATTATTAAAGTATGAATGAAAATAATAAAACAAACAAATGAATGAAATAATAAACAAATTAATGATTTACTGAATGAATAAATAATGAATAAAGTGAATTAATAAATTAAAATTAAAATAAATAAAAATGAATTAATTAATGATTTAATGAATTAATTAATTAATAAAAACAAATAAACAAATGAATGAATAAATGAAAAAATAAATGAACAAATGAATTAAGAAATAAACAAACAAATAATGAATGATTAAATGAATGAATGAACAAACAAATAATAAATAAATAAAGCAAATGAATAAATAAATTAAAATGAATGATTTAATGAATTAATAAATAAACAAATGAATTAATAAATGAATAAATAATTGACAAGTTGACAAAAATGTTTTAGTATAAAATGCATGTGTCAAGGAAAGTCATTTTTATTTTTTTTCATTATTTTATTTATTATTTTACAGATCTTCTGGTTTTGACCTGACCGGGTCATGAAAAGGTCAAATGATCAGATATTCTGATCTAGATCTCTTCCTGCATGTCGGTTTCAATCTTTTAAAACACAAGATTGTGATTTCTCCACAGGAAGCTCTCAGGAGGTGTGATGAAGTTTCAGTCAGAATCTGGACGTGTTTGTGATGAATGTTCAGCTCTTATCAGCTGCGGTTTGTGTGAAGCTCACGTTCCACTAACACCGAACACAAGAGCGTGTTCTGACCGAGACGACACTGATGACCGACACTGATAGACGCTCAACGCCGACACCCTGAACGAGCATCATTACTATACATGATCTCTAACTGCAGAAATAGTCAAAATCGCTTTAATAACAATCACAAAAGAATTAAATACTGTTTCATTCCCTTTTGGAACTTTAAATCTGAGCAGATGTTTTTACCATCATCATCACTGTCTTCATCAGAGCTCATATTCACATTGTTCATCATTTCATGCAAATAAAATGAATTGAAATAAAATATAACTTTGCATTTTATTCCATTTCTTGACAGTCCTGCTGTTCAGCTGCACTCTACTGTCAGGTTTATTTTGCACTGCAGCTTCTGAAACTGAACTGAGACGGACGGATGGAGCGAGAGCTTCAGTTTCTAATGCATGTGCTGTTAATATTAGATGAGCTTCAGCTTTTAATGGCTGTTCAGAGATCAGAACACACACACACACACACACACACACACACAGGACTTGCTTCTGCTCTGCTGTACAAACACTGAATGATGTGGAGGTTATTCGGACCCTCCAGGCTCAATCCCACCTCAGCTTTATTCCTCTACCTGCTTCACCTTTGTTTGAGAAATTGAAAATGGAAACGTTCACATGCTATTAACCTCTAGCCCGGTGACAATCACTCTGAAGATGAAGCACGTCCAGTTTCTCATTCTCGACTGCAGTGTATAATACAGCTAACAGGGAACGTTCTCAGAACGTTCTTCCAGTAACGTTAATAGAACATTTGTTCAGCATTATCTGGTCTTTAATAATGTTTTCGATGTTCGTCTAACGGTTTTTAAATGTTACATTCAAAAGTAACGTTCACATAATGTTTGAAGAATGATAGAATGGAATGTTCCCTCAACGTTCACACAACCAAGAAAAAATGTCTTTGAAACATTCATACTTATTTTCATAACTTAATGAGAACATTAGAAAAACATTCAAAGAACATATTTTTATTTGCTGTTTCTAACATGTAATAGAATGATGTTTTAGTGACTTTATAGGGATGCACTTATTTAAAACAATTATTTTCACTATTTTATTGTTTAAAAACAGCCGATGATCAGGACTGATTATATCCTGTCAATCAAAAGGGGTGGAAAGACTATGAAGGAAATCTCTCTTGTGTTGAATTTAGGGCTGTCGAAGTTAACGCGACAATAACGCAATAACAGTTAAAAAATAGCGACATTAAAGCAATCTCAATTTGACCCTCTGAATCACCCGTAGTTCAAGCCAGTTCTGCGTTTTTTCCCTAAATTAAACTATTTGTTGCGCCTTTCATCCAATAATCACAAAGATCTTAAATAGCAGATTAATATAACAGTTTGAGCTCTGTTGTTAATTGTAGCCTCTAATATTATAGTAATGTACCAAATGAGTAGTTTACAGCATTAGTTTGGTGATATTTCTTCCTTAAGAAAATCAAACTATCATTATCGGCAGATATAATTCTGAACTTTAGCCTATATTACATCAGTATCGGCAGAGAGATTTAGTATCGGTGCATCTCTAGTATATTCATAATATACAACAACATGCGTTACTTAAATATCATTCAGATATGTGTGCAAGTTAGACATTTTCAGCTGATTTTTGTGAAGCTCTTCCATCAGTTCAGCACTTAACTACTGCTGCGAACATGTGAAAGTTACCTGCGACCGCAGGGAAGAAGCAGAACTGAGGCTTTTCTTTTCTATTCTGGGACTCAAGATGAGGTGAAGCAGTCAAAATGACATGAACTCAAATGAATTTCAAGGCCTTATTAAAATGCATCTCATTTCAAGCTCTCGTATGGCCATTAATCAAATAGTACAGCAGATCCATCTGCGCTTTTAATGAAGTCTGAAGCTCAGGAATAAATGGACGTCCAGCTCTGGCCATCCGATTGTTTAAACATGGCCAAGGCGAAGTCTGCAGCACATTTAGAGCGAAAGATGCAAAGAAAGACAAAATCTTAAAAAATATATAAATTTGACTGGTATCAGAGCAGATTTGTTTTGTGAGAGAGTTTGACTCATATATCAACATTATACAAAGTGAAATAAAGAGTAACATCATCAGATCCCACCGAACATCTGCTCAGATTCTGACCCGCAGTCTTCGAATCGAAGGAGTTTAACACACCTGCAACCTTATGCAAATAACAACACGGATGGAAGAATAAGCAAATATGATATTAAAATATGATGTTGTGCGTAAGACCATCATCGTACTTAATGTGTTTCTATCGTCTGAGATGATAAAAAAAAACATCTCAGTCTCATTTTTCACGCCTTTCATCTGGTTGTCACACACACGCGATCATTCGACACACTGGAGCGTTTGCCGTGCGGTTTGACTTCACTTTAAAGCTCTGTATCAAATGACTAGATCATCAGGAATCCACGTGAAAGCGCTTCAAACCCGCTGGAGAAACATTATCATCGCGTCAGACGCGGACAGACGGCCGTTTGACTGACAGCTCTCGGCGCGAGCGTCTCCTTGAAAACCTAGAAGTTTAAAGGAAGAGCGAGAGAGAATCGCAGCGTTTTAGCTGTCACTCGAGAGAGAATCTCCAAAAGAGTCGAGACCATGAAACCTGATGCTGTGCTTACAGAGAAAGACACTTTATTCTCGCGCTGAAGGTCACGATCTCAGCCAGCCGATATTAGTCACTTCTGCTCTGTTTGCTCAGATTTAGCGGCTCATATTGAAAGTTTACCTGCGTTCCTGTTATTTGCTCATTCTGAACGGAGTGTTTAACTCATCCCATGTTTGCTGGATCTCCAAGGATTTAAGAGATGAAATGAAAAGGAGAATCATATGTGAGATGAAATCACGAGTTTCAGAAGAGATCTCAACAACTTCTCATTGTGCTCAGATTAGCCAAGACTCACTGTAAAAACATTATCTCAGAACGTTATGAACAAACGTTATTCTAGTAACGTTAATAGAACGTTCATTCAAAGTTATCTGGTCTTCGATAACGTTCTCCGAATGTTAGCACAAAAACATTATTTATACATCATTCATGGAGTTTTTTTCTGAAACGTTTCAGTTGGACGTTTTTTAAATGTTTCTACTTGTTTCAGAACGTTCAGAGAACATTCAAAAGTAACGTTCCCATAATGTTTGAAGAATGATGGAATGGAACGTTCAAATAATCAAAAATACAAAACAAAAACCTTTCTAAAACATAAAAAAAAAACTGGACGTTGCATTGCTGAATTGTTACCTTAAACCAGATTTAACCAATAAAATTATTAAAAATAAAGTAGTGCACTGTAAAAAAAAAATTCCAAAGATTATTGGAGTATGTTTTACAAAAATACTATTTCAGTCTTTTATTTCACATTCAATTTAATGTGTTACTTGCCAATTCTTATAATAATGTGTGAAATTTACTAGCAATTTCTGAGTGAAAATTGTAAAAATAAATAAATAAATAAAATTATGGCATGTTTTTAAAATAAAAACTGAAAATCAAGTGTCATACAATTTAAAAAAAAAAATCACTACACAGTGATTAACTGGCTAAATATTTAAATTATATTCTAAATATTTTATATTTGGTAACCCTTTATTTTTGATAGTCTACTATTAACTATAAGTACCTTTGCAACTACACTCTTATGTTCGGGTTAGTAGAATAAGTTGATGTAGTTGCAGTTACTTACAGTCAGTAGAATGAACCTTCGAAATAAAGTGTTGCCATTTATTCTAAATATTTTTCAGTTTTGTCTTTGTAATCTCAGACTAAAGCAGCTGATGTTATCGGTCACTGACAGACAAGATGAGATGCAGAAAACACACACGCACACACACACACACACACACACACACACACACACACCAGCATCACGACTGAACGAGGGCTTAATGACACACAAACACATGTAGCAGAAGATCTGAACACGTCTAGAAAATCACAGTCTCATTAGCATACCAACATATGGCCAGCGATGCATAAATATTAATGTGCCCTTTGTGAACAACAGTGTCTTTGTCTTGTTTTCCAGCACAAACATCTAAACATTCTTAAATAAAAGACACATTTACTGGAGAAGCAAGTCAAAAATGCATCAAAATGAAGCGAGTTTGTGCTTGAAACAAGAACAAATATCAATGGAGTCAGAAAAATAAATACATTTCCCTTTAAATTAAGTTAATTTTTTTATGACCCCACTGGTGGCAGATATTTGTTCTTGTTTTAAGAATAAATTAACTTAATTATCAGAAAACAAGACTTAATATGGGAAGTCATTTTGCTTCTCCAGTAGTGACCAAAAGACCTTCACTCTTTTTTCACATATTATTAAAGATTTTGTAAGCATAGTTTTATTTGTGATAATAATGCAATGAAACTTGCCAAATTGTGTGAGATTGTAATTACAAATGAGAAAACCAACCAAATATTAATAACTGATTATGTTTGAGCTTTTTCCTGTCAGCTTTTAGTTGCATATTAAACCTGTAGCTGTAGTTTGTAATTTTGTCCGATAAATACCTTAACCAAGTTTAGTGTTTGTTCTTACCTCATATTTAAAATGTTTAAAAATATGAAACATTTTCCTCATATTTTGATGTTTTAATCAAGGGTCACTGCTAGAATGTTTAGATAAACAAGATGAAAATCATTATTTGCAGTGTAACGAGTGAAAAAGCTGGAATCGTTTCATAACTTCGCCGTGATGTAAAACGCTTGTGAACGCGGCTGAAGAGGATATTAGCGCTGGGGTCATTAGCTGTAACTCGACACTGACGCTCCTCATCACTTCTGGCCCCGTCGGAGCCGTTCGCTCCTGATTGCAGTCGGGTCAGATTGCAATCGATTGAAGCTTCCAGGCCCCCGGTGGCAGCTCTTAATAAAAGCTTTACTTAAATATCTGGATTAACACTTTCTCCAGCGCACAACTAAATCCTGACAGGCCTCTTCATCCTCACATTCAGCAGGTTGAACAAACATCAATGAAAGTGACACTTTCCGGGACTCTAAATAATCCTGGGTTATGTTTTCTACCCAAGTCCTGGGTTGAGCCTTTTGGGTCTTTTTTGGGAGTTATTTTTCCAGCGTTTGGGTAGTTTTTGTGTTACACAGCTCCTGGGTCGGACGTAACACTCAAGCCCAGCGTTTGGGTAGTTTTTGTGTTACGCAGCTCCTGGGTCAGACGTAACAGCCTAGCGTTTGGGTAGTGTTAGGGGTCGGACGTAACAGCCTAGCCAGCTCCTGGGTCGACGTAACAGCCTAGTTTTGTGTTACACAGCTCCTACCAGCCCAGCGTTTGGGTAGTTTTTGCAGCTCCTGGGTCGGACGTAACAGCCTAGCGTTTGGGTAGTTTTTGTGTTACACAGCTCCTGGGTCGGACGTAACAGCCTAGCGTTTGGGTAGTTTTTGTGTTTCCTGGTCGGACGTTCACAGCTCCTGGGTCAGACGTAACAGCCTAGCGTTTGGGTAGTTTTTGTGTTACACAGCTCCTGGGTCGGACGTAACACCCAAGCCCAGTGTTTGGGTAGTTTTTGTGTTACGCAGCTCCTGGGTCAGACGTAACAGCCCAGCGTTTGGGTAGTTTTTGTGCTACGTAGCTCCTACGTAACAGCCTAGCGTTTGGGTAGTTTTTGTGTTACACAGCTCCTGGGTCGGACGTAACAGCCGCGTTTGGGTAGTTTTTGTGTTACACAGCTCCTGGGTCGGACGTAACAGCCCAGCGTTTGGGTAGTTTTTGTGTTACACAGCTCCTGGGTCGGACGTAACAGCCCAGCTTTGGGTAGTTTTTGTGTTACCAGCTCCTGGTTAACAGCCAGCGTTTGGGTAGTTTTGTGTTACGGGTCGAACGCCCAGTGTTTGGGTATTTTTGTGTTACCAGCTCCTGGGTCGACGTATTTGGGGTTTTTGTGTTACACAGCTCCTGGGTCGGACGTAACACCCAAGCCCAGTGTTTGGGTAGTTTTTGTGTTACGTCCTGGGTCGGACTAACAGCCCAGCGTTTGGGTAGTTTTTGTGTTACACAGCTCCTGGGTCGGACGTAACAGCCCAGCGTTTGGGTAGTTTTTGTGTTACGCAGCTCCTGGGTCGGACGTAACAGCCCAGCGTTTGGGTAGTTTTTGTGTTACGCAGCTCCTGGGTCGGACGTAACAGCCCAGCGTTTGGGTAGTCAGCTCCTGGGTCGGACGTAACAGCCTAGTTTGGGTAACACAGCCAGGTTTGGGTAGTTTTTGTGTTACACAGCTCCTGGGTCAGACGTAACAGCCTAGCGTTTGGGTAGTTTTTGTGTTACACAGCTCCTGGGTCGGACGTAACAGCCCAGCGTTTGGGTAGTTTTTGTGTTACACAGCTCCTGGGTCGACGTAACAGCCTAGCGTTTGGGTAACACAGCTCCTGGGTCGGACGTAACAGCCTAGCGTTTGGGTAGTTTTTGTGTTACACAGCTCCTGGGTCAGACGTAACAGCCTAGCGTTTGGGTAGTTTTTGTGTTACAACGTTACACAGCTCACGTACAGCCCAGCGTTTGGGTAGTTTTTGTGTTACACAGCTCCTGGGTCGGACGTAACAGCCTAGCGTTTGGGTAGTTTTTGTGTTACACAGCTCCTGGGTCGGACGTAACACCCAAGCCCAGTGTTTGGGTAGTTTTTGTGTTACACAGCTCCTGGGTCAGACGTAACAGCCTAGCGTTTGGGTAGTTTTCGCAGCTCACGTAACAGCGGGTAGTTTTTGTGTTACACAGAGACGTCAGCCTAGCGTTTGGGTAGTTACGCAGCTCCTGGGTCGTAACTTCCAGCTCCTGGGTCGACGTAACTAAGTTTTTGTGTTACACAGCTCCTGGGTCGGACGTAACGCCCAGTGTTCAACGTAACAGCCCAGCCAACGTTCTAATAGCCACAGGGGTCAGACGTAACAACCCAGGGGTTGAGTTATTTATCGTGGGGTTTTTGCGCCCTCTTCAGGAGAGAGCAGTGCAGCTCCGTCAAATTGGTGCATGTCTTCAATAAAATACAGGTTTGTGTATGTTTTATTATCTAAAAATGCATTAATGTTCTGTATATATCGTTTAATTTAGCAACATACAGGGGTGCGATGTGAGTCACCTTAAAGAGTGTTGCCTGATGCATTGCATAAAATGTTATGATTTTATTCAAAAAAGCACAGAATATAAATACTTAGGATGTTAAATATGTTCTCAGAACTGTACACTGATTATTAATAACAGGTTATGGAGTCAGTCACTGCATTTTTCGGCTTCGAGTGAAACGCAGGCGGCGGTCTGAAGTTATCAGTTCACCCGCCGAACACGAGTCTTCTCTTACGGTGGAAAAGGACAACAGAGACTGATCGATTACACTTGAATTACTTCTAAATGTTTCATTTTTACTTCTAATATTTGTTAAACGAGCTTAAATGTAGGCAATATGTAATAAAAACAATATAAAATATACTGTACTATAAAATATGATCAAAAATAAATCTAGATTATGTTTGCAAACTTCTACTTTCCCTCTATAACCCAAAATAAATCAATAAAAGAGATCAATAATGGTCTTTTCAGAGCTCTTCATCATATGAATTATGGAGGATCGTGTCACGGTATAAAGAGGAAACACACAGAACCTACAAAGACCGTCTGGATTTCATTTAAATGTAAATGTTCCTCATGTGTTGCTATTTGTCAGCAAATTATCTGTTGCAGAACAACACGAGAGTGTCATGATGGATTGAGCCTAAATGAAGCAAACAAACAGAAGATGATTCTGCAGGAAAACATGATAAACACGGTACGGATGCTCTTGAAGAAGAGGATTATTATAAATATCCTTCATCCGCTGCAGGACGGCTCAGATAAATGCAATTAAAAATTCATGCAGCGACTCATTTGGACTGTTTTAGGTTTTATTTTTCTTCTCCAGGCTGGAGCAGCTTTAGGAGGAAAACTGGAAATCCCAGATTTCTTAATCACCTGATGGATTCAATGAAGAAGTTTAAACTGATAAACAGATGATCTGGAGTCAGTCAGGACTGATTTAAATCTTCCTGATATCGGAAGACGAACATGAAGAAAGACTGTATTTTGGCAACACTTGCATCACGTTTTATTGCAAATATTATTTACAGACTGACAGCGGATGAAAGATGCGAGAGTTTCCGTGTCCCCGGAGCTCAGAGTTCATCTTTAATCTGATTATTTTAATGGGCTGCTCAGATTAATTGAGATTATCCTAAATGTCAGACGCCATAAGTGCCGACAAATGTCAATAGAGAGAGAAAGATTTCATACGTACAGATGAAATGTCATGGGCAGCGGATAATATTTCAGCTTTAATTAAGCGTGTGTGTGTGTGTGTGTTTTCAACCTCTTGAGAATCATAGACAATATTGCAGGAATCACAAAGAAACAGCAGATTCATTCACACAGATCGTTCCTGATTATTAACATTCTCAAAACGTTCTCTCAAATAACGTTCTTCCGGTAACGTTAATAGAACGTTGGTTCAGAGTTATCTGTTCTTTAATAATGTAGCACAAAAACATCATTCATGAAGCGTTTTATTTCTCAGACGTTTTAGTTGGACGTTGTTAACCTGTAGTGTTTAGTTTTTATGAATCATTCACATGCACCGGCGGATCTGGAGCTGCGAGTGAATCAGGTGTTTCTCACCTCTGCAGGTGTCAGACGGTCCCTGAACACACGCCGTATGACTGCAGATGTTCCTCCAGGGGCCGAACGAAAGAGACATCACTGCTGACACACATTACTGAGATCAGCTCTCATTTCAAGAGATACCGAGGAGTCTGAACAACACACACACACAGATTTTTGACCCCTGTCTGTCATTGGTCAGACAAACAGATAGTCCCGCCCCCAAACTCTCTCCTGATGCTCAATTACTAAGAACTTCAAGACCTTCTTAAATGACTCTGAACATTAAACAGCATCAGAAAAAGTCCATGAGATAAAAGTGAAATCAACGTCTTCCTGATGTGAAATTAACAATTAATGCGGCCGGTGAGAGCGAGGTCACCTGATCTCAGGCCGCCGCTCTGATCAATATTACAAGCTCGTTAAGTGTGATTAATCTTCTTCCTGCTGCAGCGCTGCATCCTGAGCTCTGTCTGCTCTAATCACCTCTGAACGAGGAACTGAAACGTTCCCATTAAGTTATGAAAATGTTAGTAAAAAACGTTGTTTCTTGGTTATATGAACGTTAAGAGAACATTCCACTATCATTATTCTTCAAACATTATATGAATGTTACTTTTGAAGTAGAAACATTTAAAAAATGTCCAGCTGAAACATTTGTTTTTGTGCTAACGTTTTGAGAACCTTATTTTAACTTTGAATCATTGTTCATAACTTTGAGAGAACCTTACCAGAACGTTCTGAGAACATTCCCTGTTGACCGTCTTTCCTTCTACATCTCCAACATCAGTTTCAGTTCTGAAGGAAGAAGAAAAACACTCGTGAGAATGGAAAGATGGAGCTGATCTGACAGAAGAGATTCCCAGAATGCATCAAAATGAAGTGAGTTTGTGCTTAAAACAAGAAATAAATGTCTTGCACTTACTTCAGTTTGATTCTGAACTGCAGTTTCAATCCTTCATCATTTCACAGGACGGAGCGATATAATAAATTCTGCATGTAATGATTAAATTTAAATACAGGGTTCAACAGTCCTCATTATTTTCTCTGAAATATTAAAAACCTCTAAATATTTAATTGGGTTCCAAAACTAGAGATGAATTAATTTGGTGAGAAAAAAAATGTTTATGCTATAAAAGTTTCTTTAACTATGAAAGCCCATTTCCACCATAAATGCTTTAGTAAATCCTAATTACGATGAAAAAAAATTGTTTTAATTATGACAGTTGACATTATGACACAAAGTCAAGATTATGACATAAAAAGTCATGACTATCATATCATGAAAATGATGACTAGCATATTATGATATAAACATTGAAATAAAAAAAATACTGAGGAAGAACCTTGTTTTTTTTTGCAGTGCATTCGAGTAATTTCTTGTATTTATTTGTAGTTTTTGCAAGCGTTCATCTCATATTTATCTGATGTTTTACCGCAGTGTTGTGAAATCAATAGAGGTCAGCTATTTTTACCGATAAGTATGAATGACGCTCTTCATGTTTGTGAGGTCACATTCATGTCATCATTCATGAAAACAAGACGTCCCGCTGTTTACGGCGCTGGATCGGCTCTGATGTCTCCGGGTCGATGCTGACGGATCCTTCTGGGATGTTCCTT
This sequence comes from Culter alburnus, assembly GCA_028476615.1. Classification (NCBI taxonomy): domain Eukaryota; kingdom Metazoa; phylum Chordata; class Actinopteri; order Cypriniformes; family Xenocyprididae; genus Culter; species Culter alburnus. Next base: position 130,327 of record JAOTNS010001291.1, read on the forward strand.
CATCAATTACAGACGGCTGTGGTTTTCAAATATTTCACCGTGACCCGGCGCTGAGATCACGATAAGACACTTCAGGTCTGATTTCTACAGCAGAAGGATCTTTTCTTCAGTATTGTGACGTACATCTGAGTGAAACGCATTATTGGGGAAAAAATGTGTTGAGATTGGGGCGTGGCTCTCAGGAGTGAGCTTGTGGGGGCGGGGCTTAATGAACTACTATAACGATATCGTTTAAAAATCGTTAAGAGGAGCAGAGTTCACACCACAGCTATAACAATAATGGCACAGAGAAATTATATCGTTTGAATCACTATTTTTTCCGTTAATAAACGATAAAAACATTGACAGCCAATCAGAATTAAAGCTACATGCAGTGGGCTACTTTAATGCTGTTGCCACGGGTTGTTTTTCATGTCCGCGGGTTGAAGCGACCTCAAATAACATGATATTTATTTCGACTTGACAGTCATATACACCTATAGGATGGCTTGAGGATGAGTAAATCATGAGATAATTTTCATTTTTGTGTGAACTATCCCTTTAACAAGCTGAAGTTGTACCTTTGGAGAGCAGCGTTTTTGAGCTTCTTCACTCTCTGTGAAACTTCTGGAGTCACGCAGACTCCTGTGAGCAATGCTAATCAGCTCCAGTCCTCCGGCGGTCGAGAGGTTCGGCTGCCCGCTGACATCCCAGAGATCAGAGCTACATCCACCCGGAGAGAAGGACGCGGCACGCCTGAAGCCACAGACGCCTGGAGTCCAGAGGCCACGAGCGCCGCGAGACTTCTGAAGATGGAGAGACGAGGCGGTCATATCAACACGTCTGGAAACTTCCTTTCCAGCTGAACTAAACTCTTAGAAGGAAGGGATGTGCAACATTAATGATTATCATGATGAACAAAATGTGCAAGAATCATATACATTTTTGTTGTTGGTTTCAGAAACAGGGACAAATAAACGTATTTAAAAAATCCCGATAGCCTCGTGGGTAGCACCGACATATAGCGCCGATGCACTTCGGGTGACCCGAGTTCAAGTCCCGGCTCGCGGACCCTTCCTGATTCCGCCCCCCTCTCTCTCTCTCTTCTCTCTCTCTGTCCTATCATAATAAAAGGCAAAAATAAATCTTAAAAAAAAAATCTCATTGTTTAATCACTCTCGTTATTACATTTTTAGAAACACAAAAGCAGTGGATGCTTTCAAACTCCTCCCAAAAAAAACAATTAATTATTAGGCTACATTTATAAAATGACATTATAAACAATTAGCATTTACAAACACACATGAAATAAAAGCATCCTGTAAGTTCATCTGGAGGTCTCCAGCATTAGTCAGATGATGAGTAATCCTGACGCTCTCGTGTGAGTGATTACAATCATCAGCGCGCGAGAATCTGACACGCCTGACAAAAGCGCCTGACAGACAGACAAACACGACGCTTTAGAAACGCTCGCTCATTGTGCTGGAGCTCTTGTCAATCTCTTCAGTCCGCCGGGTGAATAGATTATTTTCAGCACACGACAATAGCTGCACACATGACTTCATGTTCATCATGAACAGATTCAGGTGTTCATCACAGTTCATTTCATACAGCAGCTTTTCTTCGGAGGATAATTGATGTGTCACACACTGACAGCAGAGCAGCGTCTGTTCAGTGTTTGTTCAGCATCATTCTGATCCAGTCTGACACGAGCGAGTCCCGCTGCAGAACCGCCTTCCTCCGGGATGCTGATTAGAGACACTAACCGACCCCAGAGACACGGAGACATGTTCGGAAAACACGATCGAGTCCCGCGAGGAGCCGCTGCATGATCCGGGTTCATCAGAGATGCACGAATGATATAGGGTCTCAAACAATACAAATAAAATAATGAATAAAGATATTATAAAAAAATTAAAAAAAAAAAAAAAGGTCTGAAACTAAATAAAATGCATGAATAAAAGAAAAAAATAGTAGAGTCTAAAACTATACAAAATAAAATAATATAAAAACAACACAAAACAAAGCAAAAAATAATTTAACATTTTTTAAAAAACAAAACAAACTAATATAATTAAATTTTTAAAAAATAAAATAAAATTTTCTAAAACAAAATAGATAAAAAAAAACTAAAATAAAAAAATACCAGGGCTTAGAACGAAATAAAATAATGAATAAAAATAAAATAAAATAATATTATAAAATAAATAAAAAACAAAAGGGTATAACACTAAACAAAACAGTAAAATAAAATAAAAAACAAAACAAAAAATAGAGTCTAAAACTATACAAAATGCCAGAATAAAATAAAAGTAACATAAAATAAGGAAAATAATAATAATAAATAAATAAATAATAAATTAAAAAAATGGTTCTAAAACAAAACAAAACAATAATAGAATTAAATAAAAAAGAAAATACAAAAAATATTATAAAATAAATAAAAAAGAACACTGTATAAAACCAAACAAAAAAATAAAATAAAATAATATAATAAAAAAAATTCAATAGGGTCTGAAACAAATAAATAAATAAAAGTTCACACTATCACTTCAATAGGCTATCTGCTGAGAAAAATCCTTTTCTTATGATTTAAATATATATTTCATATAATAGAAAGGCGTCTGTACATATTAAAGGACACACAGTGTGTGTGAAGCATTCTGGGATTGTTTATCCAGATATTGCTGACGTGAAGTAAATGAATCTGCTGCGTCTCGCGGGGCGATTCTGTCACGCCGAATAAACTCTTTCATTCACCGGCGTTTAAACAGCAGAGTCGTGACTCGAGTTAATCTTTCCATAGGGATTCAAAGTGTCCGACAGCATTTGCAGCGGTGCATGATGGTCTAGTCCGCACTTCAGTTAGCAGATCTAATATGAACCAGTGTGAACAATCCGAGATCCGAACATCAGTTCTGTCAAAACGAATCATTAGAGTGATTCACTGATTCTCTGATCACACAAGAGAATCACACGCGAGTTTATTCTGGTTTGCTCACTTTGAGAGTGAATTACAGCTTGATGATTTAATTATGGTTTAAACTTGAGATCGCTTAGATATTTTACAAAAAACTGAAAAAGATCTCAGCAGTTATAATTTACAGTGAAATGCATTTTGTAAAACTTATGTTTCTTCTTCTTATCATTTATGCACATCAGGGATTTATGCTGGTAAATGAATGTTTATTGCATTATTTTAGTGTTTCCACAATGGTGCAAATCTACACAATCCGTTTAAAATTTTTACTGTATTTTTACAGAATTATTTGGGCAATCACAGATGTCAGTTTTTTGTTTTTCACTAAAAACGACAGGATTTTTTTAGTTTCTCAGTGAAATGAGCCACCTGAGGGTCATTTAAGGACTTCCCGCTCCGCTGGAAAACACCCAGACACCGGACAAACCCCGAGACGAGCCGCTCACAAGCTGCGGGAGAAACTTGAGAGAGAAAACTAAAAAGACTTGCTGGATTAAGACAATCATGGTTTATTATGAGTGTATGCATCATTTACATACAGAAAAACCTGCAGTAGTCTTGTTTGATATGAGGATACATGAACATTCATATTAGAAATACAGGAAGAAAGTGTTCAGGTCAGATGTCCGTATCCGTGTTCATGATCTGACCGTTTAGAGTTTAGAGTTCATGGAGTCTCTCCTGATCCTGTGATATTCCCATTAATCAGCAAACCTGTGTCCTGCAGTCCGGAGCTCACGTCTGAATGTGTCCGAGAGCGAAGATGTGACGCAGACGTCTCTCCAGGTGTCTGAAACGGATAAAACAAAGTGTTAAACAAGTTTTAACCCTAAAAAACGTGAGTTTCAGATGCAGAACGTAATTCACATCAACCAATAGAGCACAAAAGTCCGTTCCGGAAGTAAAATCTCCATTCATTTTCTCCATAGGGAAATATATGTTTAAGTCAGCCCTGGTTGTTAATAACCTCTTCAGCCCACATTATTTAAATTATTCTCAAAATAATCATGTTTGACAGCAGAATTCATGGTGAGAAACTACATTACCCATGATGCTGTGCAAAAATTCCACCAATCAGAGAGCAGAGACAAGCAAAACGCACCAAAAGAGCTTGTTAGCTCCGCCCACTCCCATGAAGCACCTCAAATATATATGCATATTTTTCAATAAACTTAAAATAGATTGTTTTTATATATAGTAGGGCTGTCAAAATTCTCAGTTTAACGCGTTAAAAATATTTAACACAATTAATGCAGCATCCGTTTTTTTCCGTCATTACATTATATGATCACACTATCATTCATTCAAGCACGATAAGACGCAAAACTGGTTCTCTTTCCCGCTTAAACATACAAAAACCACACAAAAGTACACCAAAATAAAGTCTTAAATGACTGTAAGGAGTTGTTTCGGATGTGCGTCAGCTCTTAAAGTGACAGCAGCCTAATAAACCTGCTGCTGCTGTCTGTCATTAATGTTAATCAAAGAACAAAAGAAAGAGAGAAAACTTAATAAATGAATCACTTTTGTAGCTTTAATATGGATAAATCTATATTTAATTTATCATTTATAGACTGTGAAGTGTTTGATAACTTTATTCAGTTTCTGGATATTTCCTACTTGTTAGATTAAATATTCAAAATATGTTGTTTCTACATTAATTTGGAGATTAAATGTAAAATTATTATTTTTTAATGATTATTTTTTCCTCTTTTGCTGTGAGTGTCACAAAATCCTGACAAACTCCATCATTGCTTTGATGATGATGATGATGATGAAGGGTTAGTGCTTTTGCAGGTCAGCTCACCTGTATCCGGTTTCCAGCGGTTACCAGAGCTGATCCCCGGTCCGAGGAGATCTGTGCCGGCCGTAACATGGGAAATGAAAGCAGGAAACGGCATTAGTTTAGTGTTTCATACAGAAAAGAAAGATATACCATTTTTGAGGTTGGCATGGTTTATTTGTGAATCGATGGAGACCACCGCAGCTCCGCGTCTGAAGATGCCGCGGATATTTAGGATCAATAATTAGGCTCCAGACAGGTTTGGCGAGGCCCTTTAAATAATTGATAGACGTTGAACAAGCTCATACAGTCGTCATAACCAGGAGAAGGACATTTGCATTGGGTTACTATTAAAAGCTTCTAATTAAAGCAGCCGATATGTTCCTTGAGCGGCTGGTGACGGCTGAAGGGTGTTGTGGTGACACACTAGTCATTAATGGGGCTAAAAGCTTCATCTGCTCGTGAGGTGGTAACAAATGATCCCGAAGACAGATTGATGTGACCTTCAGCGACAGAGAACTCCAAAACTGACCCACATACAGCTGATTTCCCTTTGAATTTTTACCTCTTGTTTTAAAGCGGTCATGAACTGCGTCGTTTTATTGTTTTATAATGTTTCCTGGTGTGCACTTATAATATTAGTATGATTTTTACATCAAAAATGGTCATAATTTAGAAATAAAAGGCATTTTTCCTTCCCTGATTTTATCCAAAAGCTCAGTTCATGACCCCTTTAAGCAAAGCTGGAGATGTGTTAGACATCGGTTGAGAAGATCATGAAAGTCTCCATACCTTGGTGGTCTTGATCTTGTTCCCGGTCGCGCAGCTCCAGCCTTTGAGATCCGGCAGCACTTTACACTCCTCTCCATCCAGACACGGATGCATCTGACACCACCACTTCTGCTCCACTATAGAGGCTGAACACACACACACACACACACACACACACACAGATGATGGAGGGAATGACCAACAGGTTAAGTACTGATGGTGTTTTACAAACGACGGAGGACATTAAAGCCGCACTTTAATTTGCAGAGAATGTCAGAGACAAAATGTCAGCGAATAGGTCAGACGGCACTCAGGGGCCCGAACCCATCCGAACGGCCATCCGGACGCTAAGATTCATTTCATAGAGCATGATGGGTGGGATGATTAGAGCCGATCACGGTTTAATCAGCCACTAATGTTTCTTCATTAACAGACAGACGTTAAACACGGTCGCTAATGATGTGCTCTGATTCATCTGAGAAAAGCTTACTGAGTGAACACTAAATGTTTTATTTAGTTCTGCACCGAGCTGGAACGTTCTGGCAAGGTTCTCTCAACGTTATGAACAAACGTTTTTCCAGTAATGTTAATAGAATGTTCGTTCAAGGTTATCTGGTCTTTAATAATGTTCTCAGAACGTTAGCACTAAAAATGGAACTTTTTTCCTGAAATGTTTCAGTTGGACGTTTTTTAAATGTTTCAGAATGTTCAGAGAACATTCAAAAGTAACATTCACATAATGTTTGAGGAATCATACAATGGAATGTTCAAGAAAAAATGTTTCTGAAGCATTTAAAAATGTTCAGAGAACATTCAGAAATAAAGTTTTCATAACTTAAAAGTATTAGATGATATTTTTTGTACGCCGAGTGAATGTCAGCTGGTGTTGTTCTCATGATCTCGCTCTAAAGTGAGGATTCGTTCACGCTCGAGCTTCTAGAGTATCTCAGGATATCCGGCCGGTGGTTGTGTGATTGACGCTCCTCATACGTACCGTCCACACAGGATGGAGCTGCTCTGGTCGTTCCCGCCACTTGTCCTGGGAAACACGAGCACTTGACGGTCTGTGATCGCTCCTCGATCTTGTTCCTGTTGCAGCATCGATGCAGCGCCACCACCTCACACGTGCCCGTCCGCAACTCACGCAGCACTGCACACACACACACACCACACTAAACCATTAAAACACCTGAGATAACATAAAAGTGCAACATTTCTCATTTTCATGTTGTTTTTCTGAAAAATTCATCAAAATGAAGTGAGTTTGTGCTTAAAATAAGAACAAATATCTGCCAATGAGGTTAGAAAAATACACAATTCAAAATGAAAACAAGATTATTTTTGGCAGATATTTGTTCTAGTTTTAAGCACAAACATTCATTCAAAAACTTGAACTGAAATTAAATTTAAATAGCGATATTTAAATAAAAAACTAATAAAATGACAAAAGCACATAATGAAATGACTAAAAATTAAAATGAAAACTAAAAATATAAAACTAAAAGCAAATTAAAAATACTATAATTACACTAAACAAAAATAGCTAAATAATAATTAATAAAAATTACATAGGCCAAATTGAGTGTGTGTGTGAGTTTGGATCCCTGTCTCAGAGCTGACGAGCTTTTCTAATTAAAAAGCGTTTGCATGACTGACACTAGAGAGATCTGCTGGGATCTGACAGGAATGTGTTCAGCCAACAGGAAACAGGAAGCACACGGTTGTGATTTGCTCTGTTGAACTGGTCATGTGACCATCATTCAGCTTTAAGATCACTGCAAACCTGACGTTCTTCCTCAGTGTTTCAGCAAAAATATCTAAACATTCTTAAATCAAGATGTATTTTTTCAGTTTAACGCGTTAAAAATATTTGACACAATTAACGCAGCATCCGTTTTTTTCCGTCATTACATTATATGATCACACTATCATTCATTCAAGCACGATAAGACGCAAAACTGCTTCTCTTTCATGCTTAAACGTACAAAAACCACACAAAAGTACGCCAAAATGCCCTCTTTGACGAGTATCCTCATAAGCACAGTCTTAAATGAGTTAAATAAAGTCTTAAACCTTAAATGTTTCAGTCTTAAAGTGACAGCAGCCTAATAAACCTGCTGCTGTCTGTTGATCAAAGAACAAAAGAAAAAGAGAAAATTCAATAAATGAATCACTTTTGTAGCTTTAATACGGATAAATCTATATTTAATTTATCATTTATAGACTGTGAAGTGTTAAATCAAGATACATTTACTGGAGAAGAGAAATGACTGAAGATATTAATTACTGAAAAATCGGTTATGATTATGTGAGTTTGTGCTTAAAACAAGAACAAATATCTAACAATTTGAGTTAACTGAAATAGACTAAAATTAGATTAATAAAAATGGAAATGAACTGGAAATAACAATTTAATAAAAACTAAAATAAAAATAAACTTAAATAGAAATCTAAAAACAAAAGCTAATTCAAAATATTAATAAGACTTTATAACAACAGTAAAGTAAGCGTGCTGTGTGAGACGAGCCGAACGAAACCCACCGTGATGTTCCCGGGAATGAGCTGAAGATCCCAGGAGAAGCAGCAGCAGAAGCAGAACTCTCTCACTCATCCTGCACACAAACACCAGGATCAGAGTCACGGATCTTCATCGGTTCAGTCTGTGAACTGACGGACACTCAGCACGTCTGTTCTATTGCCTCACATATTTCGGTAATCATCATACATTTTAAACTTTCTGCAGGTGTCAATGAGGAAAAATCCCAGATTTTCTCATTAAACTCCTGTTGCACATCATCTTCTGGTCGTCTGTGCCGTCAGTGATCCAGTAAACGATCTCGCTCACGCTGACGCTAATTACTGGCAGCTCTTCGGATCGCTTACACACGGATTATGAGCCGATATGAACACCTTCAATATTCCATTACGGAGGAGCTGGAGATCCGAGCGCCTGTTCCCAGATCTGTGTGAGGAGTGATGACATCATCTGGGACTGACACACACACACACACACACTTTGGCAGTTACTACTAATCAAACTGCAATTTCTCTGATATAAAAATGTATAATGTTTTTAAAAGTGTTTGAAAAAATCTCTCTCCACTTCATTATTATTTATTAAATTATAAAATTAATATTAATAAATAAAAATATTATTATAGTAATAATATTGTACTGATGATCTTAAATACATGTCTGAATATGAGATCTGGTGTAACTCCAGACGCTCGTCATCCGTGTTCATGATCACATGTTCAATCATAAAGCGTTAAAGCTGTAATTAAATGACAAACTGAACAAAAATAACCTCCTACATGTCAGCGTTATAAATTCTGTGTTTTTCACGAGCCGTTACTACAACACATATTAACATGTACATCCTGAATTATACATTAAATCTGAGGTCGCACTAATATTTATGCTCGTTTCACACTAATAAACGGTGTGTAATTGCCGTCGAGTGTCTTTCCACAGAATCACCTTGGGAATCTGATCAAATGACCTTATAAAAGTCTTTAATTCAGCGCCGGAGGGGAGAAACGCAGACTTATTTTCTCATTAAGAATCTGTCAGAGAGGAACGAGCCGTTTCTAATTGTGTGTTTTATTCTAAAAGCTCCTCATGTTTAATTCAGCTCTTTGTGTTGTACTGCAGACCCGCAGGACATCTGCATAATTTATGCTGCAGAACACGGCGGAAAACTTTGGACTGTTGCAGACATTAATAAACTTGCATACATCAGCCAGATGAATTATTAAAATAAAAATCTAGTCAGGTTAAAAATGAGAGGAATCTGTGTTCCCTCATCATCACGCCGTACGTCTCTCAGGAAGATCAAATAAATAAATCACTTCAAACATTATGGTTTCCATTGTACAGCTCAACACGACTGGCTTCTGTTGGAGCCGTCACACCACATTAGATGTTTAACAGCTGAAATCGTGGTGGAAAACTACATTACCCATGATGCTGTGCGGAAAATTCACCAATCAGAGTCGAGACAAGCTCTAAAACATGATCAAAACTAATAAACCTGTTGCACACAATCGACAGCATGCTTTCTGTCACACACACACACATCAGGAGACCAAATGTGTGTGTGTGTGTGTGTGTGTGTGTGTGTGAGTAGGGTTGCAAAGGGGTGGAAAGTTTCTGGTAAATTTACGGAAACTTTCCACGGGAACTTAACCTTGGGAATTTTGGAAATATTCCAATTTGGAAACTTAATTGGAATTTATGGAAATTAATTGGAAATTTTGTGAAATTTATATAAATGTATAATATTTATATAAAATGTATCATATAAAAACAAATATAAACATTTTGTTTGGTCATAACATGAAATAACAGTTATTTATTTTTTGCATTCAATTAATTCTAATTTAGTAAATATGTAAAATAAATATATTTTATTGCAGCAATTCAGAAGCCTTCAGAAATCATTCTGATATGATGATTTGATACTCAGATATTATCAGTGTTGGAAACGGTTGTGCTGCTGAATATTAGCTGCTGAAAAATAGAAAAAAAAAAATTAAAAATAGAAATATTTTCTAACAATATAATACTTTACTATCACTTTTTTTTATATCAATTTCACACATCCTTGCTGAATTAATTTCTTTAAAAAAAAGAAAGAAAAAAAATTACTGACCCCCAAATTGTGAACGGTAGTGTATAATGTTACAAAAGATTTCTATTTTAAATAAATGCTGTTCTTTTTGACTATTTATTCATCAAAGAATCCTGAAAAAAGTATCACAGGTTATTAAGCAGCACAACCGTTTCCAACATTGATAATTGAGCATCAAATCATCATCAGAATGATTTCTGAGGGATCATGTGACGCTGAAGACTGGAGTAATGATGCTGAAAATTCAGCTTTGATCACTGGATATAAATTATATTTTAATGCATTATTTTAAATTGTAGTCATATTTCACAATATTACTGTTTTTTCTGTATTTTTGATCAAATGTGCATGTTATGGACTGGGGAATGCAGGGGGCGTGTCCTCAATATCCCTGCAGTAAGTCATGTGCTGTGTGAGGAATGTGCTCAACTAAAATTGCATTAAATATGGTTGTTTTAACCAAAGTTATGCTGCAACCCTGTTATAGGCTAACCTGTAATTTTGCAAATTCCCCGTTTATTCCCATGGAATGTTTCCAGTTTTGAAAATTCCTGGAATTTTGCATACCTATGTGTGAGTTTCGTTGACTTTGTGAATGAGGGACACGTTCTGCTCGCCCTGAAATCAACACAAAGCGACGTTCACAAGTCACTTTTGATTTCATGTAGGAGTACAGCATGTAAGACATTGACTCAGGATTCCTCAATCCGAGGTGTTTCTCACGCAGAGACTTCAGGAGAATAAAGCGAGACGAGCGTCTCTCGTTCCAGTGTGAAGTTTCAATCAATGTGTGTGAGATTCAGTGATCTGTCCTCCTCACACACACTGATCAATCTCTCGGTGTCATATGAACGCTCTATTTCTGATCTGCTTTTAATTGCTCTCTTTCTGATGGCAGCATCAATAACCAACACAAAAATAATGCGCCCGCCTGTTTCACATCCGCCACGATGATGTTCTTCCTCCCTTTTGGATCCTTTATTTAAAAGACAAAACAGCCAAATAGCAAATTAAAGAAATATTTGAAAGATATAAATGTGAATCTGAACAGAGAGGAGCTATCTGGCTTTCCTGCTGCTGTTTTGGTCTCGTCAGCAGTGCGTCGGGCCGTTAGAAACACATCCCAGCATGCTTTGTGTTTTCATTACACCTCTGAGAGATGAACGTTAATTATAATCACACACACGTGTGTTCAGAAGAACTCTGAATGGCTGATTGTCTGTGTTTTAGACGCATTTTCCTCTCGCTGAGAGCCTGAGAAAACACACACAGCAGCTTCCAGAATCAACTAGCTTGACCTTTAACCCCGACATGACCTTTCCATCACCTGCAAATCTGGCCGGTCCACATTTCATATTCATAAACATCTAAACATTCTTAAATCAAGACACTGGAGGAGCAGATTGACTTATTTCATTACATTTCCTTTTACAGTTTTCATCATTCCTCGTCAATCCCAGCTGTAGTTCCTCTCACGTCTCGTCTCTCGGCGCGCATCAGCATCAACTTGTTCTCTGACAAAAGTGTGATGAAAGGTGTCAGAAACGCTCTCTATTTTTAGGCGCGTCGTGAGCGCGCTCTCATTGGACGCAGACGGGACAGGAAGTGACGGCTGATTATGTAGATGCTTCTGAAACGACTTCAAAACATCAGAAACCTGCAAACATGATGTTCTTCCTCAGTGTTTTCAAACATCTAAACATTCTTAATTTACTGGAGAAACAAAATGACTGAACATCTTAAAGCATTAGATCACTTCAGAATTAAAATGTCCTGATAATTTACTCTCCTCCATGTCATCCAAGATGTTCATGTCTTTCTTTCTTCAGTGGAAAAGAAATTAAGGAAAACATTCTTTGTAAACACTGGATCGGTACTTCGTCATGCGTGAGCTTTCCAACATGATTACGTCATGCGTGGAGCATCAGAGCAGTGCAATGAGCATTTGTGGTTAAAAAGTGTATAATTTATGCAGGAGAATCTAAACCTAAATTAGAAACCTTTAAATAGCATAATAGGGGCACTTTAATTCAAAGGGAAAACAAGATTATTTTTCTGACTCTATTGGTGGATATTTGGATACAAACTTATTTCAGGGAAACAAACTCATTTTTGCTTCTCCAGTAAATGTATCTTGATTTAAGAATGTTTAGATATTTGTGCTGGAAGAACATCACTTTCTGGCCTTTCATCCATCGCCTCGCCGGACGCGTCAGGGTCGATCTCTCCTCCGTCTCAACAGGACACAATATGTTCAGAGACCAACACGAGTCCAGATTAATGCAGGACTCAAGGTGATGATGAGGACGGCCAATAATAGCAGACACACACACACACACACACCGCTCAAGACCGAGATGAAAACATCTCTGCGCCTTCATTAGCCAGATTCAGGTGTGTTCGTCTGGCAGATCGGAGCGAGAATAGCAGTGTAATAACTAGAGTAAATGAAGAAAAACAAAAGGAGAGTCGATCTAATTACAGCGACTCGTCAGACGGTCAGATGGCGTCTATTTCTTACACTCTCGCTGGTTTATTTTTGCTATAATCATCATTAAGTGACAAGCTCGTTTGTGAGCTGGGAGACTCACAATGTATGAAAAAGTATAATAAAATATGAGGTGAAGGCACGTTAAAAGAGCGTTTTAGCACAACAACGAGGTTATATGGGTTTGATTTAAGATTCTTTTTTAATATATTTGTTTCTAGCATCTAATTCCAAACTTTTAAATTAGAATAATGTTTGTTAATTTCTACATTTGTTTGTTAAAACTCTAAATTCAGTTTCACTGTCCTGTGAAAAACACTAAATTAATCCAAGCATTTCTGCTGGACTTCAGATCTGGATTCAAACCTCGGAAACACAGAAAACAAGGTCATTAGTGGCCGCATAACGACTTCAGAGACGCAGGAAGAGTCTCATTTGGGTTCTGACCATATTTACACTAAAGAGATGAATTGACCGACTCTAAACTAATGCGATAATGTGTTTTGTATCATAAAATGCAAACAAAACATATTAGGAGACTCTCAAACATGCCATACTATCATTTAAATAAATTCATACAATGCTCATCACTTACAAAAAAAACCATGATTCTTAGAAGTACCATGGTATTGGTACTATTGCAGTACTTCTACAAACATCAGTTTCCTTTCTTCGTGTGTGTGTTTGTGCAGATGATGCTGTCTATGTAGTCAAGTTCACTATTAATACTGTGGTAGTATATGGTACATTGAGTCAGATCACATATATAAATGGTACTTAATTATTAATTTATTTGTAATGCAATTAAATAATAAAAAATGCCACAAAAATAAAGTAAAGCAAATCATATGGTATTACCATGGTATATCAAATGTATTTTAAACGAATGTCAGTGAGTGTTTCTGCCACATAAGAAAATCACACTTTGGTAAATCTTAATTATGCTATAAAAAGCCAAAATTATGACATAAGTTAAAATTTTGACTTTTATGCTATAATTATGACACACACACAAAAAATAAAATTGAGTTAGAGCCGAAATTAACATATGCTACATAAAAGTAACTTTCTATGTAATAATTATGTCTTTATGTCATTTTAATGTCATATTTTGACTTCGTAAGTCATCATTTTGACTTTTTATGTCTTAAAATTTTACAAAAGGTGGTTTTTGTAATGTTTTTTTCTCTCTCTCTTCTTATGTGACTGGAATAGATTGTCCTGTCAGTCACCAAACAATCAATAATCCACTTTAAACTTTCTTTTTATATATATTTCTGAAGTGTTTTATCTGTTTTATTCGTCAGCGTTCTGACTGACTGACTTTTACATGTATTTTAATCTCGCGAATGAAGGAATATTAATGAGTTTGTACCTGCCGCACGTGAGCCGCTCCTGGTCAATCCATCCGATCAGCTCGATCAGTCCAGCGGGAGTCGGAGTTTGATCGCTCCAGGGTTCCGGTTCGGTTCAGTTCAGTTCAGTTCAGTTCGGTTCGGTTCAGTCAGCGGCGCATCGGCGTTTTCACATGATTCAGATCAGAGCGCGAGTTGAGCGCGTAACCGTCACTAACCGTCATTAACCGTCCCACAGCAGAATAAACGAGATTAATCCGAAGGATGTTTCCCGCGTCTCCTGTTTAAATAAATTATGCCGTTAAATATGAGCCGTTAAAAGGCAAAAAGAGAAAAAGAAACAGATGCTGCTCTTCCCTGAGCTTCACAAACACTGAATGACTGAAACACACTCCCTCTCTCTCTCTCTCTCCCTCTCTCTCTCTCCCTCTCTTTCTCTCTCTCTCTCTCTCTCTCTCACACACACACACACGCGGTAAATTTCATGTACCATTTACATTATAATACCACGGTACTACCACGACTACCGAACAAACGTTCTTCCAGTAACATTAAAATAACGTTATTTGGTCTTTAATAATGTTCTCAAAACACAAAATTAATTTATAGATCTTTGATTGAACGTTTTTTCCCCCTAGAACTTTCAGTTGGACGTTCGTCTAAGGTTTTTTAAATGTTACCACTCATGTCAGAATGTTCAAATGTAACGTTCCCATAATGTTTGAAGAATGATAAAATAGAATGTTAAAAAAAAAAAAAAAAAAAACATTCTCAAAGCCAAGAAAATGTTTTTAGAACATTTTAAAAACTGGACGTTCAGAAATAACGTTTTTATAACTTTTTTCGAACATATTTGTGTTACCTGAGATTATTGTGTAACATTATATGGCAATCATTCATCATGGTAGCCTATTTAAAAAATATAATCAATGTACCATGCTAGCAGCGCAGTATTTTCTGTAATGATGTATTATTATTATTATTATAATATAGTCGTGATTGTGTGTTTATTATCAGCAGCGCGGGAAGTTTGAATGATGTAACGCTGATGTGTGCGCGTGGCGCCATCTTGTGGACGCGTCTGGTTCTGCATGTCGACGCTAATAGATGCTTAATATCACTACAGACATATGAAATGTTTATCTCCACAACTCTCTGTAAATAACCGTCTTAACATTCTTTTGTTTTATTGACAATATTTCTTAGTTTAATGAATTTTGTAGGGAATTATTGTCCCCTCCCCCCCAATAATACATGTACATAAAACAAACTCCATAAATATACACTTGTGTCACTCAGTAAAATTTATTGTAGAATTGAATCACATTTTCACCAGCATTCTAGTAATCCCACGTTTATACAAATCGCAACAGATCTTCGTACAATATACTTACCAAAGAGAATTAAAAAGCTGCACCAACAATTTCTAGATCTGATTTGCAAAAAAGAGCATCGTTTGTCATTAAAATGATTGTCACCGTGAAGTTTGCTGAAGTTGAAGTACAAGACTAGAAAACCGAGTAAGATCAGGTTTGGACCGAGAGCAGTGCAGTGTGAGATCGTCGTGACGACACAGAGTTCAGAGGTCAGACGGACCGAGGCATCTTCGGCTTGACAAGTTCACGCGGCGCTCAGCATTCCTCCTTCACGTAGATCTGTTCGTCTGTGTCCGACTCCAGGTGCTCCAGACGATCCGTCTGTCCGCTCATGATCTCGTCTGGGGTTTTCATGAACCTGCGGCGCACACACACACACACACACACACACGTTAACATGCGCAGCAGCGGAGGCGGTCAGTAACGCGTGAGGACGGCGGTCCTGACCTGAACAGCAGTCTCTGTCCCGGCTCCTTCCGGATGATGTTGAGTTTGTAGTAGTGTCTCAGCGCCCGCGACATCTTCTCATACGTCATATTGGTCCTGTTCTGTGCCACACACACCACACAACAACAATAAACCACCGCTTACAGATATTACACTCACTGATACAACCATAACAATTTCATAACATACACAATAGACATTAATTAAATTTATATATAATTAATTTTTATAATTTAATTAAATGTAATATTTAATTTAAAAACAATCAAAAGTTCAATTAAAATGAAGTATAAAAAAAAGTTCATATTAAATTTCTAATATGTGATTAAATATTACATATTAAATTAAAAGTGAAATATTAAAAAAAATATATATTAAAAATGTTTTACATTTTTTATAAAAAATAATGTTACAAAAGATTTAAAAATGATTTCAAATATTATTTTTTTAATCTTTTGTAATATTTTGTATCAATTTAAAAAAATGTAAAACATTTTTAATATTTAATTAATGTATTAAGGAATTTGTGATTAAAAACTATTTAAAATATAATTTTTTTAATCACCAATTCCTTATAACACATTAATTAAATATTAAAAATGTAAATTGTAATATTTTAAATGTAATTTTATTCCAATTTTATTAAAAAAAAAAGTTTTCAAGCATCAATTCCTTATTTCATATGTATTTTAATTTAGTATTAAATTTAATTTAAAACATAATTAAAAATCAAATATAAAAAATATTAAATAATAATATAAATAATTTAATTTTATATACAAAATATGAGAAAATAAATTTAACATTGAAGATGTACATCAATATTTTATTTAGTTTTTAATGTTTAATTAAAACCTTTTATAAATTAATGTTAATTATTCTATTTTTTTAAAATTAGCTTAATAACCAATTCCTTATTTAATTTCTATTTTAAATTTTAATATTTAATTTAATTTTAAATTTAATAAAAAAAAATGATATACCAAATTATTAAATTAATTATATTTAATTAAATATTGCAAATTAAATTAAAAAAATATTTAAATATTAAAAACGTAATTTTTAAAAATATTTAATGTAGCTTTTATTGTAATTATAATGTATTCTAGCCCATGTGATGTTATAGTACGTTCTCTAATGGCACCTTATGGTTTCCCCACAGGCGGGCCAGGCCGTTGGGGTCCATGATCCGGAAGACTTTGGTATCGCGGTCCTCCCAGCGGATGTAGTTCTCGTAGCGACTGTCCGACAGCAGCTGATAGACGTAATCCCACAGGAGCCTGCAGTCTGACACGCCCACAACACACCACATCATCAATCGCCACGGCAACCGGGCAACATTCAGCAAGTACAAACTACATTACCCATGATGCTGTGCAGAGACAACTCTATTGGGAAAATTAATGAAAAAAAATATATATAAAAGAAAAGAGGGCGGGGTCTGACCTGCGATGCGTCCCATGGGCGTGGCCTGTTCCTCGGGTGGCGAGACAGGCATGATGATCTGGTTGCGGTAGTGTCGCTCGTCCTGCAGGGGGAGCTGGTGAGCCGCGAGGTTCAAGCCGTGAGGCGCGTAGTGGACGGCGCTCTGCTGCTGACCTTTGCCCTCGCGCCCGTTCTCCTGAGGCGTGCCGCGGCTGTGCCTGAAGTCGGCCGGCGTGGGCCCGCGGCCCGGGCTCAGCAGCAGCGGGTGCATGATGGCGCTGGGCATGAGCTGGATGACGCGCGGGGGCGTGGCCTCCTCCGCACACGGGCTGGCGGGCCGCGCGGCGTCACGGGGATGAACGCAGTGGCCGTTGGGGGCGGCAGGAGACACGGACAGCGGGTACACGTCGTCCGGCAGGTGGTGGTTGCTGTCGGGCAGCTGCGCGGACGCCAGCTGGAGGTCCTCGGCCGAGGCGGGATGCGAGCGCAGGGCCGGCGGGTGATGATGCGGCGAGCGCGAGCGGTGGCGCAGCTCGATGGTGGGCGGCTGCAGGGACAGAGCATCTGTACCGCGCACCGGCCGGCGTACCGTTTCTGACAGACAGAGAGAGTTTGAAAAAAAAAAATACAGTAAAAATAGTGAAATATTATTCTAATGTAAATCAGCTGTTTTCTATGTGAATACACAGTAAAGTGTAATTTATATCCAGTGATTAAAGCTGAATTTTCAGCATCATTACTCCAGTCTTCAGTGTCACTTTTGATTAATTTAATGCATTCTTGATGAATAAAATGTGTTAATTTCTTTACATAAAAATGGTAGTGTATAAAATGTTTCTTTCTTTATATGGTTGTGTTTATATACACACTTTATATATTGAAATGAACATTAAATAAGCGTAAACAGAAAATTTTGTGTGATATTTTTGCAACACCATCAGGTATTTACAGAAACACACAGTAACTGCAGCTCAAGCTTGAACCACTAGAGGGACCCAGAGGCTGAACTGAAATAAAATAGAATATAAAAACCTTAAACTTAAAATAATAATAACTACTATAATAATATCTCAACGATACTATATAACACAGATCTGATCCTGTTTGATCGTCTTTCAGGAAGTTCTCTCGTTTATTCATGTTCTTTGTCTTGAACTCCAGCTAAAGGTCTTCACACGTTTCCTGGTCAAACAGGTTTTTCTGTCAACATTCCTGCTGGGATCGTGTGACCGTGTTCAGCCCAGACCTTCCCATAAGCCTCAGCGAGAGCAGAACATTCTCCGGCTCACCTTCATGTTTGTGGTGCAGCAGCGGCGTCTCGTTCAGCGAGTGGAAGGAGCCGACGGGGAAATACGACTGAGGCTTCCTCTGCTTCAGGATGTGCTGCAGGAGCTCGTACAGCACGTCTCCTGTCAATCAACACACACGTGACACGTCACTGATCCTCCGTCTTTCTGCACATTCCTGACTAATTACTGCATGATGCATGTGTAACGATCACGTATAAAACCTTCCTCGCTTCTCTGAATAACAGCTTTCAGACACTCTGAGCTGAGCTTCACACTTACAGAACATAATATTGTGCATTATACTCATTTACATGAAGAAATTAATCTAATCTAATAAACGTATGAAGCATAAAACACACTAACCTTGTGAAAACGTTCATTACAGACCCATTAAACTTCTACACTTTCAGCAACATTTAAATTCATGAACGTCTGACAGAAGAACATGAAACACTGTCAGTCATCGAGAAGGAAGTCGTCAGTCTTCATGAAAACTGTGTCTTATTTAAGAGCTTCCTGAAAGAACTTCAAGG
Source organism: Culter alburnus (assembly GCA_028476615.1). Taxonomy (NCBI): domain Eukaryota; kingdom Metazoa; phylum Chordata; class Actinopteri; order Cypriniformes; family Xenocyprididae; genus Culter; species Culter alburnus. Next base: position 149,386 of record JAOTNS010001291.1, read on the forward strand.
AAATGATTCTCAAAAAGGAAGAACAAACACACACACACACACACACACACACGTCTCAGTTCTCAGTGTTTATGGGAGGGAAATTCCTGGTTCTAGCAGGTGACGGTTGCGGCTCGATTACGCACTAACACTTCCTTATCGGCCGTTTACCCAACTTTCAACTTCCTCTAGTGACAGTGACTGTTTCACTTCAGATTAAAAATCTGACCACACCGTTACCCACAATCCTTCACTCCGAGACTACAGCTGCAGTGTTCCAGTAATACAGTCGCTCCAGAACCAAAACTCAATTATCTCTCCACAAGGAAACCGATTAATACTACTTCAAACAACGGACCAATCAGGTGAATCTGTGGGCGGGGCAAACGGCATGACATCATGTGAGCGGGAGCGTCACCTGAGTGCGGAGAGCGGTATCTGAAGTCCTCTTTGGTGAGCAGCAGCAGAGCTTTGCCGTTCATCTGGAAGCTTCCGCTGGAAATGGGCCGCAGTGCGAACTCCCTCTCAGCCCAACGCAGCCACTGACACACGTCCTCACGGCTCCAGAACACCGGCTGCATCCCTGCACACACACACACACACACACATAAAAATGTAAACAACTGGGAGAAAGAGAAGAGCAGGCAGATGGATAATACATATGGACAGTTGTGAGAATATCGGATGTGCATCAGTGTATTGGATCAGTGCATTCGCTCTTAAAGCGACAGTAGCCTAATTAACCTGCTGCCGTCTGTTAATATTAATCAAACAATAAAAGACACACACAGACCATGTAGCACGAGTACCGAGTGCGTGTCAAACATCCATTCTGGAACACGTAAACAGTCGGTTACCGTTAGCGGATGTGCATCAGTGTATTGGATCAGTGCATTCGCTCTTAAAGCGACAGTAGCCTAATTAACCTGCTGCCGTCTGTTAATATTAATCAAACAATAAAAGACACACACACACACAGGCTTCATTTCTGAGCAGGAAGTTGGGAACAGACGCTCTGATGATGCAGAAGAGATGAATATTACAGTCAAATTATTCTGAAGAAATCAATGTTTTCATTTTCTTTCATCATAATCGAATAACTGTCTTCATCTGACATCAATCCATCTATTAATTTGATATTATTTTGATATTTTATTTGATATATTGTTTTATTTGTTATATTCTCATCACATGAGAACCAAGTCCTGTGCTTCCACATCTTTGAGTCTCGTTACAGAAGTAAACCGGCTCTTTCACGCTGACCTTTAATAATAAAAGCGGAGCTGCTGACGGAAACAGAAGCAGGAAACACGCGAATGAGGAAACACAGCAGATCAGGTTAGATGTCAAACAGAAGTGATCTGATCCAGAGACGCGAGCACTTCCTGAAAGATCAATCAATCAATGATTTAAACACCTTCGTTACTAGAGTCTGGTGTGTTCATGAGCCCATGTGACACGCTTTGATTGACAGCTGGAGAAAGAAACGTGCGGCCTGAATTCAGTTTAAGTAAAAAAGTGCCTGATAAGATTTCTAACTTTTGTTACTGGAAAAAAATAAAATGAAAAAGTTATTTAAAAAAAAAAAAAAAAAATAAAAATTACATGAAAAATAATATTTAGTAAAAAAAAATTCATTTAATTGCCAAGGCAATATTTATAATTAAAATAAATCAATAAAAACATATCTATAATAAAATGTTAATATAAAATGACAAAGCATATAATTATGAAAATTTAAAAACAAATATAAGCAAATTTAATAACAAAAACTGTTATGGTATAAGCAGCAGTGTGACTCACTATGATTAAAAGCATGAAAGCCACAGAGACGCTCACGGAGAGCTGAACAGACTGTCGTTTCCGAGCGGCCGTGTGCATGTGCAGTCGGTTGGGAACAGGAAGTGCTGGGCTGCGCTCGCTCTCGGCCGTTGGCATGTGAGAACAGTTTCCCTTTCAGAGCGGAGGAGAAAAAAAGCGGCGTGCAGGAAGTGCCGTCTGCCCACACAGGAAATTCCTCAGGATGAGAGAGGCTTCCAGGCGCAGGAAATTTCCCACTGAAAAGAGTGTGTGTGTGTGCTTGTGTAATACACTCTCACACACACACACACACTCATCCACTTCAACAGAATCTGAGTTACGAGACGCTCAAACACCACGAATGACTGTTTGCATGGATTTACAGCGTTCTGAGGTGAAGAAATCTCACATTCCACCTCAAGATCACGAGGAACACAAGAAAAGAAAAATCTATTTTGCACAAAGAAAAAAAGGTCCATTTGTAGCACATTAACGTTTTGACTTTTTTATGACAATGAAAAACACATACACTCATGTTATGTATAAATAAATATTTAAGTATTTATATGTCATGATAGTATTTGTATTTATTTATTGCATGCATATTTTATATATTATATATATATATTACATATTTATAGTAAATATATGTAAGTGACGAAATGATTCAGCAAATCTTCACGTGCCTTTTAAGGTTTGACGGTTCAATTGTGAAGTGATGAAACAACAAGCAGAACGAGAAATACTGATGATGAAGAAGAAGAACACACCCACACACACACACACACACACACACACACAGAAAAATGCATCAAAATGAAGTGAGTTTGTGTTTAAAACAAGAACAAATATCTGCCAGTGGAGTCAGAAATAATCTTAATTCAAAGGGAAAACAGGATTATTTCTGACTCCATTGGCAGATATTTGTTCTTGTTTAAAACACAAACTCACTTCATTTTGATGCATTTTTTCAGACTACTAAATGTATCTTGATTTAAGAATATTTTGATGTTTGTGCTGGAAAACAAGACAGAAACACTGAGGAAGAACATCATGTTTGCAGTGTTTGACTGAGAGCAGCATGTTGGATTGTGGGTCCTGAAGGGTTAACAGAGACACGAGCTCATCTCACACACACACACACACACACACACACACACACACACACACTTCCTCTACAGGAAACCAAGGAGCAGCATTTCTGCCCACTCCGCAATTTCCTTCTTCTTTCTGTGTTTTTTTTTTTTTTCAATCTTCCTTCCTTCCCCCGGACAAATTCATCATGAATGTGAGACTGATGGCGGTTTGTTCTCAAGTCTCAAACCACACACACACACACACACACACACACACACACAATGCAGAACATCAAATTCACAAATATAAGACAAGCACACACACACAAACACAAACACACTCAGTTCATCCAAACATCTTAACATGATTACACACACCCATCCATCCCTCCATCGCACTGAATGAGTCCTGCTGGAAAACGGCCGATTCGATCACTGTCAGGAAAACAGAGACGCCTCGAGCCAAAAGAGCTTCTCGGAAGTTCCTGTCATTTTCCCCTCTCCCCCCTCGTCTCGTCTGTAACTCACATCTAATGCAGGTGAGAGTTTCAGCGCTGGAACAAACCCACAACATATGGAAACGACTAAACATACAATCAAATACCATTTCCCAGAAGGCTGTTAGGGATGCAGAAATAGAGATCATGAACTAAACAAAATAACGTCATTTAGTAGAGGTTCAGACAAAATGTAATTGCAGCAGTCTATTTAAAAATATTTAATTAATTTAAATTATTATTATTTTTTAATTGGATTGAACGAATGATTCAATGACTCACTCATTTCATTACTGGATGAATCAGCGTTTCTGAACAAATCTCTTGAATGAATGATTCAATGACTCTGCTATGGATGCACTTATATATTTATCATTATAAAAAAAAAAAAAAATCATGAATTGTGTCATGAATTGAATCATGAATTGAAATCGAATCTCATTGTGAAAATCATTTGAATCCTGAATCGATTGTGAATCAAACCGATTTACTGCCTGCCCAAAGATTCAAACCCTATCAAGTGTATTTTGATATTTTCAGCAGCTCCCATTTTTAGCATTAAACCGATATATCGGCAGATATTTGATATTTTTATAATTTGACATTTACCAATATTTTACATTTTTTATCATTTGACTTTACTGATATATCAGCCGATATGTACAATTTTTGTATAATTTGATATTTACGAATATATTGGCAGATGTACATTTTTTTATGATTTGACTACCGATATATCGCCGATATTTTATATTTTGACTTTACCCATTTTTATAATTTGACTTATATTATTATTTTTTTATATTTGACTTTACCGATATATCGGCTGATATGTAACATTTTTATAATTTGACTTTACCGATATATCGGCTGATATTTGATATTTTTATAATTTGACATTTACCAATATTTGGCATTTTTATAATTTGACTTTATCGATATATATGACGATATGTAACATTTTTATAATTTGACTTTACCGATATATCGGCTGATATGTTATATTTTTATAATTTGATATTTATGAATTTATCGGCTGATATGTTTGACTTTAATATATCAGCTGATGCGTTACATTTCTTCTAACTTGACATGTACCGATATATTATCCAATATTTGACATTTTTTTAATTATCGGCATGTATCAGTATCATAAGTGACTTATTTTGTATCCAGCGCCTCAGTCTTCATTAGTTTACTGTCTTTGTTTAACAGTTCTCTCCAATAGAATACAAAATCTCTAATACAAAAACAAACGTTATAATGCTCTTTTAATATACCGACGGCAGTGAGAAAAATATGCATTTATGTCATTTAAATCAAGCCTTTAATATTTATTAAATATTTAATTCCACAAACAAATCCAGGTCTTAGATCCTCTGCATTTGTTGCCTGCATAAAAGTGCGTGTGAATTTAAACTATCCTGTGATTATCCAGTTTGCTGTTATGTCATATTAATAACTGTGTACAGTATATATTACTAGGTCTTTATTTGAAGAAATAAGATTCCCAGTGCACACAGAGTTACTAAGTACACTGTGTTTACTTCCTTTTTACTCATGTTTTTAACCAACTTTATTTCAGAAAATACGATATTAGGATTACAAAAATCAAGATATAAATAGTTCAAATATAAAAATTTCAGATCGGTTGATCACGACTCATTTTCGAGCGTGTCATGCATCACACTAGACTGGGATCACAGGGATTCAGTAGGCAGGAAGTGGAAATCAAAACTCAAATACGGGTTTATAACTAACTTCCTGAATAACTGCTCTAACCAGATCAGGATCCTGACGGCGAGTCCAAAGGAGAGACGGACGGACAGACGTTTACTTCTGCGCTGCATGTCAAACAGACGGGTTAAATATTGATCTGCTGCGTTTTCAGCATCCTGTTAGTTGGAAAGCATCCAACTCCACCCTGATCCCTGATCCGAGCGGGACGCGTCCAGACCTGCCACTCCACCAGCGTCATTTCCAAACGCAAACACACCCACCTGCATTCACTCACAGAGCGAGAGTTAACCACTAGTTAGTGCACTACAATCACCGCAGGCATCACGCGCTCGAGGGCTGCACGACATGAGGAAAATATCCAACTGGGGTTTTTTTATATTATATAACATTATTTTTATTATAGTTTTTATGGCATCAAAAACAGACAGAGAGAGACAAACAAACCCTTCATACAACAACAATCTGTTCTGTATGTGAAATAAAAAGCTCAAAGTAAGAAAAAGAGACACTGAAATAAAAGAAATCTGAAAATAGTTCAATTGCAATTTTATTTATACAAAATTATGTTTTTAAAGTAAAATGTGAATTAAAATTCCAAGTTTGTTGTGTTTGTTTTTAGGGCTGCAAAATATAATAATCATCATTATTATTATTATTGTTATTAATATATATTATTTTTATTAATAAATAAATACAAAAATTACTAAAGAAAAAATATTACTACATCGCTATAAAATAATTATAGTAATTATTGTTGTTGTTGTTATATTTTTTAATAATAAAAATAGAAATTACTAAAAAAATATTACTACTATTTTATTAATAAATAAAAACAAATTACTAAAAAAATATTACAATTGTAATATTTCACTGTTAAAAATATTACTATATGGCAATAAAACGATAACAGTAATTATTATTATTGTTGTTGTTATTATTTTTAATAGAAAATAAATAAAAATGACTAAAAAATAAGAAAAATTACTATTATTTTTATTAATAAATACAAATATAAATGACTAAAAATAAGGAATATTACTATTATTTTTATTAATAGGAAGTTAACGGCTACTATTATTCTATTAATACAATATATTACTAAAAATAAGAAATATTACTATTATTTCTATTAATAAATACCAATATACTACTAAAAAAAAAGAAATATTACATATATATTTTATAATATGTAACTTAAAAAATACTGTACAATTATAATTTTATTTTACAAATGTAAAGTTATAACACGCTTTATTTCTTGATTTTCACGTTGTGCATGTAGTGTTGGTGTCGCTGCGGATCACGAGCTGCACGCGTGTAAACGAGCACAGTGCCGCGCTTCACTCTGAAACACACAGCGCGCACGTTTATTTAATTAAAGCGTGATTTAATGGTGCAGCTCTAACGTGTTCGGACAGACACTGAGGCAGAAGGTTTGTCTCAGCATGAGTGTGTTTGTTTCAGTGACGACAAACTCAATTACTGCCTGTGAAGGTTCGATGCGTCATACTAGAACAAAAGCTTGTGTGTGTCTCAGGTTGTTGCATAAAGCATGTAGGAGGTGTGTGTGTGCGTGTGTGTTAGTCACTGTTCCGGGTGAGTTTCTATGTTTTTGTGTGTGTGTGTGTGTGTCACTCACGCAGGTGTGCCGGCAGTCTGGTCGGTTCCTCTTCTGTCCTGGCATTAGCCGATGAGGGCGGGACATGGCCGGGAGAGGAAGTGGAATTTGGCAACGGGCTCGCGGACGGGCTGAAAGCGCTCCTCTCCTGCTGAAAACACACACACAGGGCTTAGACGACACACACTCAATCAGACCGACACTCACAGCGGCATGAACTTCCTTCAGAGCTGTTCTGCGCTGAATGAACATGAAGCTGCTCACATGACCCTGCAGACAGGTCAAAGGGTCACGCAGAGGTCATGCTGCACCTAAACTGATGATCTGAGGAACATTATCCACCTTTTGAATGTGTGAGGCCATTTTTAGTTATAACCAAAATAAACAGCAACAAATACGGTCAGCACTGCTTATCTAAATATCTTCATTTATGTTCTGCAAAAGAAAGAAAGCGGTTTGAAACAACAGTAAACGGTAAACTTTTGTGTGAACTATCCCTTCGACACGTTTCTTCACTTTGCACTCTGTTATTCTCTGTATCGCACGTTCAGTCATGGATGTGAGTAATATGATGAGCTCATGTTCGGGTCCTTTTCAGAGTTCTGATTTCACTTCTGTCAATCACTGCTGACTTCCTGTCCAGTTTCCATATAGGGCGACGGTAGCATTTGCACCGAGAACTGAAATTACAAGACGCTCATGTGCTCGTTTCCAGGGTAAAACCCAGAGCCGGGAAGCACAGAGAGCGGTTCTCTGGAAACTTCCTCAAACGCAGATGTCCGCCGGCTCTGTGCAAATGAAAGCATGCAAAATCAGACGTGACGCGACCACTGCACTGTGAGCTCTTTTGCATTCGACTCCCTCACAGAACAAAGCCACTCCAACCAAGCGTGGGTGTTTCTACAACTGTCAGAAACCTCCAGCATTAGCGGAGGGAACACCTGGGACACTTAGGGCAAAACATGCAAATCCCAAACACATCCCAGACGGATGTTTGCATGAAAAACTCTCCCATTATAAGGAAAATAACGTAAAACACGAGTGTCTCTAGGCAGCGATGAATGGGCTAATCACGTGCTTTAAAGAAGCAGCGACAGATCTCTACATTTGTGCATCGGTTGTTGATTGGCTGTTGAGATGTGGGCGTGGCACTCAAGTGTATGCAGATGAGCGAGAGCTTGCGGGCGGAGTTTAATCGCACTTAATTGATCGGAGAAGACACATCCAGTGATGACGTTTTGATTAAAGTTGTCGTACTTTCTTCTCTTGTGCCGTATATCCGAGTGAAACGGCCTTGCAAACAAGAACAAATGTAGGGCGGAGCTTAATTTTGTCTGTGGGGAATTGATTGGATGGTTGTGTTTTGCTGTAGGTGGATCTCATGTGAGTGACAGGATGCCCCGGCCTCGCACCAGTAAATGCCATCTGAGATGAATTTAAAACAATAATGATGTGCATTATTAAATAAACACTGCAATATTCCATAAAAAACAAGAATGGTCGATGTTGGTTTCATGGGGACTTTAAACATTACAAGGTGAACAAATGAAACATGCACGGACGGATTGTTTACAGTAAGTGTGCTGTCGGGTCTCGTGCAGGAGGGAACACCTGGGATATTTAGGGCAAATCCCAAACACATCCCAGATGGAATCTTTGCATTAAAATGCTCCTATTTTAAGGAAAAATAACGTAAAACATGAGTTTCTCTTGGCAGCGATGAATATGACGGGCTAATCACATGCTTTAATGTCGCAAACAAGCGGCGACAGGTTTTTATTCGTACGGGCGAAGAATGTAGGGCGGGGCTTCATCGGTTGTTGATTAGCGGTCGAGATGTGGGCGTGGCACTCAAGTGTAGCTTGAGGGGCGGAGTTTAATCGCACTAAATGATTGGAGGACAAGAGAGAAGACTGACGCTTCACTGGAACATCCAGTTATGATGTTTTGATTAAAGGATTAGTTCACTTTAAAATAAAAATTTCCTGATAATTTACTCTCCTCCATGTCATCCAAGATGTTCATGTCTTTCTTTCTTCAGTGGAAAAGAAATTAAGGAAAACATTCCAGGATTTTTCTCCATATAGTGGACTTCACTGGGGTTCAACGGGTTGAAGGTCCAAATGTCAGTTTCAGTGCAGCTTCAAAGAGCTCTACATGATCCCAGACGAGGAATAAGAGTCTTATCTAGAGAAACCATCGGACATTTTCTAAAAAAATAACTGTATATGCTTTATAAAGACAAATGATCGTCGAATGATTGTTAGAATAGGGAAGGTGTAGGACATACAGTGTAAGCGCTTTGGAGAATACAGAACACGGAAGCTCGTGCAAGACGATCATTTGTGTTTATAAAGCATATACAGTTATATTTTTTTAGAAGACTGATGGTTTCTCTAGATAAGAATCTTATTCCTCGTCTGGGATCATTTAAAGCTCTTTGAAGCTGCACTGAAACTGTAATTTTGACCTTCAACCGTTTGGAGTCCATTGAAGTCCACTATATGGAGAAAAATCCTGGAATGTTTTCATCAAAAACCTTAAAGGTGCCGTAGAACGTGTTTTCACAAGATGTAATATAAGTCTAAGGTGTCCCCCGAATGTGTCTGTGAAGTTGCAGCTCAAAATAGATTTTTTTTAATTATTTTTTTTAACTGCCTATTTTGAGGCATAATTAGAAATGCGCCGATTCAGGCTGCGGCCCCTTTAAATCGCACGCTCTCCGCCCCCTCCCGAGCTCTCGACTCTATCACTGCATAAACAAAGTTCACACAGCTAATATAACCCTCAAAATGGATCTTTACAAAGTGTTCGTCATGCAGCACGTCTAATCGCGTAAGTATGCCATTTATTCGGATGTTTACATTTGATTCTGAATGAGTTTGAGGCTATATGCTCCGTGGCTAACGGCTAATGCTACACTGTTGGAGAGATTTATAAAGAATGAAGTTGTGTTTATGAATTATACAGACTGCAAGTGTTTAATAATGAAAATAGCGACGGCTCTCTTGTCTCCGTGAATAAACGATGGTAACTTTAACCACATTTAACAGTACATTAGCAACATGCTAACGAAACTTTTACAAAGACAATTTACAAATATCACTAAAAATATCATGATATCATGGATCATGTCAGTTATTATTGCTCCATCTGCCATTTTTCACTATTGTCATTGCTTGATTACCTAGTCTGATGATTCAGCTGTGCACAGATCCAGACGTTAATACTGGCTGCCCTTGTCTAATGCCTTGAACATGGGCTGGCATATGCAAATATTGGGGCGTACATATTAATGATCCCGACTGTTACGTAACAGTCGGTGTTATGTTGAGATTCGCCTGTTCTTCTGAGGTCTTTTAAACAATAGATTTATATAAGAAGGAGGAAACAATGGAGTTTGACACTCACTGTATGTCATTTCCATGTACTGAACTCTTGTTATTCAACTATGCAGAGGAAAATTCAATTTTCAATTTGATGGCACCTTTAATTTCTTTTCAACTGACGAAAGAAAGACATGAACATCTTGGATGACATTGAGGAAAGTAAATTATCAGGAACATTTTATTTTAAAGTGAACTAATCCTTTAAAGTCACCATATTTTCTTCCGTTTTGGGACATGTGAAACAGCCTCGCAGACAAGAACAAATGTAGGGCGGAGCTTGATTTTGTCTGTGGGGAATTGATTTAATGGTTGTGTTTTGCTATAGGTGGATCTAATGTGAGTGACATGATGCTTCTGAGAAGAGATGAATTTAAAACAATAATGATGTGCATTAATAAATAAACGCTGCGATATTCCATTAAAAAAAAAAAAAACAAGGATGGTAAGTGTCGGTTTCATGGGGACTTTAAACATCACAAGGTGAACAAATGAAACATGCACGGACGGATTGTTTACTGTCGGGTCTCGTGCAGGACCTTCAACACACAGAAGAATCGAGCATGTTGGAACTCTGGAGGATGTGAAGCACAATAAGGAAACTGAATTCACAATAACAGATCAAAGAGCAGCAGATAACAGCATGTTTCCAGTCATTTATGAAGGGCTGTTCTCGTTTCCGCGAGTCTGTTACTAAATAACTAATGCAAACTAATGTCCGTGATGATGGGTGATCCCAGACCAGCTCAAAGTCCGGTGAAAAACTCCTTCTCAAACTCGTTTGTGAACTTTTCCCACTGATGGCTCGTGCACATGAACTCAGCAGCGTGTTTAAATGCCATTGCTAATCACATTCACCACAGCACACGACACACAAGAGCGCGTTCGCGATCGATCAACTTAACGCATCGATCGCAGCAACAGATGCTCAACATCAAACCCGCGCGTGACAGTGACGCGCATCCCGCGAATCAAGAAAGAAAAGGCAGAATTACCTTAATAATGACCTGCGAGGGGGAATCGGACATGTCGCGTTGAAATTCAGGAAGTTCTTCTGTTTCCACTTTCCTCTCCCTTGTTCTTCCGTGAAATAAAGCCGCAAAAGCGCCAGGATAATGTTCCCCTCGCGACGCACTGGCGATTTTTAACTCGCTCGCGCATCCATTGGCCTCGCCCCGCGCGCGCAACACTTCAACTTCTCCGTGCTCTTGTTTGTAAACGCGCAAACAGGCGCTACATTGCGGCAGCGCGATGGTTAACACCTTCCTGGAAGCGTCGCTCGCAGGAGCGCAACGCACCGCGCAGCGCGGAACCTCATTGATCCGGACGCTTCGCGGCGAAATGACGTGAATTCCAGGCAGCGCGCGGCGCCTTAAAGGGAAACTCGACGCAGGAAATCGCGTGTTTGTGTTTCAGTCGCGGAACGGACACCGGATCAGATATTGCGAGTTAAAACAACAGCGCTGATCCGGAATCAGATCAGTGAATGAACTCCGACTGGGAAGCGAATCGACGTCGTATTTAATTGTACAGAGCTTTGCACGATATTATTTTAAACCAGTGCATTATATAGTTATTATTAATATTTCCCATTTTTTTTAAATATATTAAACACAAACAAATAAACACACTTATATTTAGATATAGAAGTACAATTATATGTTCATGCTGTCAAGCATTAAACAAATATATATTTAAACCGTAACGTTTGATGTTCTCAAACTATAAGCGACTCTTTATTCGATAAACGCGCGACACCTGCTGCATCACACTGGTATTACACACATTATTATAGCTGATCAGACCGGGACACTGACAATCAGTGTTACTCACAATTTCTCGGGTTGGGTGGATTTTTTATTTATTTTTTATTTTTTTCTACATAAAAGCTACATTTATACTTTTGCTTGCAGGTCTGTTCACGCGTTGATCTTTATAGTGGGGCATGTTGTCACATTATATATATATCTATATACAATATATATTATCAGCAGGTGCCACATTATAAAATATAACCTTTTATATTATAGGCTATAGCAAACATGATCTCCATGTGACCAGACTAGTCGAAGGATCTTGCAGTGACATCTAGTGGCGTAAATGTAGCATCGCACAAAAGCCACGATTCAACTTAAAGGGATAGTTCACCCTAAAATGAAAATTTTGTCATCATTTTCTCACCTACAGGTTGTTCCAAATCTTCTTTTCCTCTGCTCAACACACAAAAAAGATATTTTGATGAATGTTTACCCAAAGAGTTAATGGACCCCATTGACTTCCATTGTATTTTTTTCCTACTGTTGAAGTCAATGGGGTCCATTAACTGTTCGATTACCCACATTCTTCAAAATATCTTCTTTTGTGTTCCGCAGAAGAAAGAAATTCAAACAGGTTTGGGATAACTTAAGGGTGAGTAAATGATGACAGAATTTTAATTTTTTGGGTACACTGTCCCTTTAAAGCTACATTTCCACTGTTCTTGCGTTGATCTTTATAGTGGGGCATGTTGTCACATTATATATATCTATATACAATATATATTATCAGCAGGTGCCACATTATGAAATATTACCTTTTATATTATAGGCTATAGCAAACATGATCTCCATGTGACCAGACTAGTCGAAGGATCTTGCAGTGACATCTAGTGGCGTAAATGTAGCATCGCACAAAAGCCACGATTCAACTTAAAGGGATAGTTCACCCTAAATGAAAATTTTGTCATCATTTTCTCACCTACAGGTTGTTTCAAATCTTCTTTTCTTCTGCTCAACACACAAAAAAAGATATTTTGAAGAATGTTTACCCAAAGAATTAATGGACCCCATTGACTTCCATTGTATTTTTTTCCTACTGTTGAAGTCAATGGGGTCCATTAACTGCTCGATTACCCACAAAAAAATCTGTCATTACTCACCCTTGAGTTGTTACGAACCTGTATGGGTTTCTTTCTTCAGCTGAACACAAAAGATGATATTTTGACAAATGTTGAACAGTTGATGGTCCCCATTGACTTCCATAGTATGAAAAAAAAAAAAACATGGAAGTCAATGGGGACCAATTAATGTTCGATTGCCCACATTCTTCAAAATATCTTCTTTTGTGTTCAGCAGAAGAAAGAAATTTATACAGGTGGTTGCTAAGGTGTTGCTAGGAAGTTGCTAGGGTGTTCTGGGTGGTTGCTAGGTGGTTGCTATGGTAACCTGGGTGGTTGCTATGATATTGCTAGGTGGTTGGTAGTTGTCACAGATGGTTACTACTATAGAGTTATTAGCAAGTTCTTAGCCCACTTTAGCACTTAGCTAATCACTATTAGCATGTAGCTATTCACTGCTAGCATGTGTAGCATGTTGGAAGTCCAGATTGCTAGCATGAGTCAAAAGAGCCAACCGCCATGTCTCTACGATGTTCTGATGTAGAGATATAGGTCTTGCAAAACGGTTGCTAGGGTACTCTATTTGGTTGCTAGGGAGTGGCTTGGCAGCTGCCAATGATGATATTCCAAAGGCTGCTTGACAGTATGAATGATATAAACCAACCCCCATGCCTCTATGATATTCAGATTTGAAGATATCCCTCTATGCTTTTGGTTACTAGGATTTCTAGATAGAGATAGGAGATTAGATAGATTAGATAGATAGATAGATAGATAGATAGATATTAGATAGATATAGATAGATAGATGAGAAGAGATAGATAGATAGATATTAATAGATCGATAGGAGATAGATAGATAGATAGATAGATAGATAGATAGATAGATAGATATAGATAGATAGATTAGATAGATAGATAGATAGATAGATAGATAGATGATAGATAGATAGATGATTAGATAGATAGATAGATAGAGATTAGATAGATATAGATAGATAGATGAGATAGATAGATAGATAGATAGATAGATAGATAGATGAGAAGAGATAGATAGATAGATAGATAGATAGATAGATAGATATAGAGATAGATAATAGATAGATAGATATAGATAGATAGATAGATAGATAGATAGATAGATAGATAGATAGATAGATAGATAGATAGATAGATATAGATAGATAGATAGATAGATAGATAGATAGATAGAAGAGATAGAGATAGATAGATAGATAGATATAGATATAGATAGATAGATAGATAGATAGATAGATAGATTAGAATGAGTTTCAATGATTATACATAGAATGGCACTTGAGTCTAATTGAGTTTGAGTCTAATGGGCTTCCGTAGTTTAAATTTGAATTTTGACAGTTGGAGTTTGAAAGTCTTGGCTCATTTGAACATTCCGTCAATGAAAGTCTATGGGATTTTTCCGAACTTTAATAGTCATTTTTAGGAAAACCGTAAGTCGGATCAGTTAGAAAAGATATAGCACACTTAAGTCAGAACAGTTTGAAGGTCTGACCCGAGTTTGTAGTTTGTAGAGTTAAAGCTCTAGGAGGAGTTAGAGTCAGAAATTTTAGTCTCAGAAAGAAGTAGCATAACAGTAAGTTGGCTTTTTCAAGCCAACTTAATTAGTTTCTGTTAAGTTACATTATTATGAATTATGTTACTCACTATAGTATTGCACTATTAAATGTAGTATTTATTTATTTATATTTATTTTAACCTGATTTTAACTATTTTATAGAGCTAATAATAACAACTAATATTTTTATTTTACCCACAAGGTCATTTATATTAAAGTAATTTATTTTATTTAAAATTAATAGTATTATTATACAGTTTTTCCTCTCGATCCCAAATAACCTTTCACACTATTGATAATGATGGCGCTAGCGAGTCTGTTTATAGTTGTTGAAGCTCCTCCTTCATGTTTAAGTTTCGTTTTCCTTTCCTCAATGTGTTCTCACTTTATTTCCCTGTCAGTCCATTTCTGTCATCCAGAGTCCATCATGACCGAAGCGGCGATCATCAAGAAGATCTGTGCCCATAATGGATCAATGAAGCTCGATGATTTAACATCAATATTCGGTCTATATGATGAAGCCATCGAGTCAATCATCAGCAGGAGTGAATCCTGTTCCGTCGAGTTCATGAACGGACAGAAGACGGTGATCGTCCGAACCAAAGTCCGCCTGTGTCGAGCCCAGAACTGCTCGGGCTGCGCGAATCTGCACCTGTGCAAATGGTTTCTGTTCGGGTCCTGCCGCTTCGACAGAGGAAGGTGAGAGAGTTCAGTTCAGCAAAACACAGATATTTGAAACATATTTCATCTGGATCACTGTTTACTTAGCGATGGTCATAAATCAGGTGATTCATGAGTCACACTTGCTGATACTGTATAATAAGCATTTATTTATTTTATATAAAGTAGGCTATATTAACCCAGTTCTCTCAAAGTTATGAACAAACGTTCTTCCATTAACGTTAATAGTATAAAACATTAATTATCTGGTATTTAATAATGTTATGAATATTTGGGCTGAAGCAGGTGTAGGTTAATAATAATAATAATGCATAAAAGTAACTAAAATAAAACCAAATGCAATGCAAAAACTGTCTGTTCCTTAAACGAATGTGTTTCCCCACAGACGAGGATGTCGGTTCAGTCATGATCTGTTGTCAGGTCAGAATGAATTAGTGCTGACCGCTCATGGTCTGAACACACACTGGACGTGAAAGAACTGCGCATTCTGCTTCTACAGAGCGACAACTCTCTCCTGCCGGCTGTAAGAGCATTTCACTTACTTTAGTCTCAATGCAGAGCTCTGAAATACATGATGCATGGGTATTATAAAAACTGAGCCTTATCAGTGTAGCAACCTATGGAAGCTTGTTACATAATAAAGGAGTAAAGACAATTGTGACTTTCACAATTTTGAGTTTATTTCTCGCAATTTTTACTTTTTTCCTCGCAATTCCGAGTTTACATATTAACCCAGAATTGCAAGATATAAACTATGAGTTGCGAATTGTTATAAACTCGGAATTGCGAGTTGTAAAGTCAGAATTTCAAGAAATAAAGTCAGAATTATGAGATATAAACTCGGAATTGTGAGAAAAAATAAGAATTGAAAGCTATAAACTGGGAATTGCGAGTTATAAAGTTTGAATTGCAAGAAAAAAGTCAGAATTATGAGATATAAATTCACAACTGTGAGAAATAAAGCCAGAATCTCAGAATAATAAGATATTCAGAATTGCAAGGAAACAGTAAGAATTGCAAGTTATAAACTCGGAATTGTGAGAAATAAAGTCAGAATTATGAAATATAAACTCGAAGTTGCAAGAAATCGGAAATTGTGAGAAAAAATAAGAATTGAAAGTTATAAACTGGGAATTGCGAGTTGCAAAGTTTGAATTGCGAGGAAAACTATTATGAGATTTAAACTCAGAATTGCGAAAAAACAGTAAGAATTGTGAGTTATAAAGTTTTGAATTGCGAGAAATAAAGTCGAATTATGAGATATAAACTCACAAATAGCGAGAAAAATTAAGAATGGAGAGTTAAAAACTCGGAATTAGGAGTTACAAAGTTAGAAATAAAATGAAATTGCAAAAAAAAAAAAAACAGTAAGAATTGCGAGTTTTGAGTTATAAAGTTTGAACTGTGAGAAATAAGGTTAGAATTATGATATGAACTCGCAATTGAGAGAAAAAAGTCAGAATTGCGAGTAATAAATTGAAAGAAATTAGGTCAGAATCATGAGATATAAACTCGAAATTGTGAGAAAAAATTAAGAACAGAAAGTTATAAACTCGGAATTGCATGATATAAAGTTTGAATTGTGAGAAATAAAGTCAAAATTATGAGATATTAACTCGAAATTGAGAGAAATGTAGTCAGAATGGTGAGGTGTACACTTTATTGCAAGAAATAAAGTCAGAATTATGAGATAAACTCAGAATTGCAAAAAAGTAAGAATTGCGAGAAAAAGTCAGAATTATGATAAACTCAGAATTGCAAAAAAGTAAGAATTGCGAGTTATAAAGTTTGAATTGCGAGAAAAAGTCAGAATTGTGATATAAACTTGCAATTTTGAGAAAAAAAGTCAGAATTGCGAGTTATATAAACTCAGAATTGCAAAAATAAAGAACTGCAAGTTTTCTCGCAATTGCGAGTTTATTTCTCCGAATTATGACACAAACTCACAATTGCGAGTTATAAAGTCTGAACTGTGAGATATAAAACCTTTTTCATTTTTATTCCGAGTCAGAAACAAGCTTCCATAAGAATCCCGAAGAATAGTGCTTGTTTTTTAGGTGTGTCATTCTTATAATAACGGCGTGGGACAGTACGGCCGATGTCAGGAGGCCGAGAACTGTAAGAGGCTCCACATCTGCGAGAAATATCTGCGAGGGTCCTGCGACTGCCCTCGTGCTCATGACTTCTACGAGCCTCATCCTCTGAAGACCCTGCAGGACAGAGGAATTCCCAGCGACCTCATGCTCATCATGAAGGATCTGTACTCAAACATTGAAGCCCTGAGGCTTCGTTTCAAAAACAAGCCCCCTTCAGCTCCAAACGCCGCCGGTCAGAACCCCAGAAGAGGCCCGAATGCACAGAATCGGAGGCCGTCGAGCGGTTTTAACGCAGGCAGAGGACAAGAGGCTCAGAGGCCTCCACAAACCCCCACAGGTATCTCATTTCACCGCTACTGAACTGTTAAATATGATGCAATATTCAGCTTAAACGATGCTTATGATTCATGAGCAGTTTGAAGACGTGTGTCTCTTCTCTTAGAGAAAACAGAGATCTGCATGTATTACATCAAAGGACACTGCAAGCACGGTGGTAAGATCACCATTATTCTGAGCGGTATTATGTGCTCATATGATTCATAGAGTTGTGAACTGAGCGGCACTCTTGTTTTCCAGACTCGTGTTATAAGGAGCATTCCAGTCTGCCCTATAAATGGGAAGTTAAGGAAGGATCCGAATGGAAAGCTCTTCCTGAAAACGAGGCCATTGAGAAAGATTACTGCGATCCTGCAAGACTATACAGGTGGGAGATCCTCATGGAGTGATAAAAGCACATGAAGATGAAGTTAGTGGTACTCGCCCTGTACAGTGCTAGAATGCTGAAAGTGGTTGCCAGGGTGTTGCTTTTCAGTTGCTAAGGTGTTTGCAGAGGTTTTAGTGCATTGATATACATAATAATAAAGCTGTCCATTCGGTCAGTGAATTGACTAATTTGTGGTTTGTTGTGTTTTGACTGTTTTTCTGTCTATCAAAGCTCTGGAATCACCCCGGTCTGTTTTGATACGATGACCCAAGGCCCTCGCAGTGTGCGCCGTCTGTCCACGGTGCCGTCAGTGGTCCAGCCCAACTTCATTCTGACCACCGAGTGGCTTTGGTACTGGGAGGACGAGTTTGGAAACTGGATCCAGTATGCTACAGCGGTAGGTGACTGTTGGTGTAATATAACTGTAATTTTTAACACTTTGCGGCCTTTTGATGTTCTGTTTTATTCATCAGGAGGGGGGTCATAGCTTGTCCTCCATCTCTAGTACTGAACTTGAGCAGAAGTATCAGGCTGATAACAGTGCCGTGTTGGAGTTCACAGCTGGATCACAGACATACACACTCAGCTTCCAGGGTAACCTAAAAAATCACCTTTACCATATGAGTTACTTTGCTTGTTAATATCACAAAAGTTATCTGATTATGTAACACACGTTACTTGTAATGCGTTACTTGTTACATCAAAAAAGTAATCTGATTATGTAATGCACGTTACTTGTAATGCGTTACTTGTTACATCACAAAAGTAATCTGATTATGTAATGCACGTTACTTGTAATGCGTTACTTGTTACATCAAAAAAGTAATCTGATTATGTAATGCACGTTACTTGTAATGCATTACTTGTTACATCACAAAAGTAATCTGATGACATAATGCATGTTACTTGTAATGCGTTACATTACTCGTCACATCACAAAAGTTATCTGACTATGTAACGCACGTTACTTGTAATGCATACTCGTTACATCACAAAAGTAATCTGATTACCTAATGCACGTTACTTGTAATGCGTTACATTACTCATTACATCACAAAAGTAATCTGGTTACATAATGCACGTTACTTGTAATGCGTTACTTGTTACATCAAAAAAGTAATCTGATTATGTAATGCACGTTACTTGTAATGCATTACTCATTACATCACAAAAGTAATCTGATGACATAATGCATGTTACTTGTAATTTGTTACATTACTCGTCACATCACAAAAGTTATCTGATTATGTAACGCACGTTATTTGTAATGCATACTCGTTACATCACAAAAGTAATCTGATTATGTAACGCACGTTATTTGTAATGCATACTTGTTACATCACAAAAGTAATCTGATTACCTAATGCAAGTTACTTGTAATACGTTACATTACTCGTTACATCACAAAAGTAATCTGATTACCTAATGCACATTACTTGAAGTGTGTTACATTACTCATTACAAAACAAAAGTAATCTGATTATGTAATGCACTTTACTTGTAATGCATTTCCCCATCACTGAGTGTGAGAGTGTTAATTTGTCACCATGGTAACATTATCTGACTGGGTAGTAACTGCGGTAGTAGTCTTGAGGAACCTGCACACAGCTCTATAAGCCAATAAAGCTGAATATGATGACTGTCGTCTTAATGCCAATTTGACTAATCTTGCTCTTCAGATATGATCCAGGAAAACAAACGCTACACAACCAAAAAAGTCGTCAAACGTCGTCCCAAATTTGTGTCAGCAGCTGATGTTCGAACAATCAAGACAACGTAAGAAAATGCTCCTGTGCTCAGACTCATTCTCTCTCGAACTTTCTGAAACGTGTATGACCAAACACTCTTCACATCTGTTCTCAGTAAAAGGACACCCAACAATTTCAAGGCTCTGCCGGAACACTGGGATAAAGCTCTGACCCCTGAAACCGGATACATGGTGAGCTGTGATTTTAGGATTTCTTCACAATGTCATTGATTTGCACAACACGACATGTTGATGTTGTTCTGCGCTGTTTTGCTCAGAGAGTGTCGCTGCAGAGCACGGCAGGTGAATACATCAAGATCAAAGAGCTGTTCAATCGCACCATGAGAGGCTTCAGCATTCTGAATATTGACAGGATCCAGAACAAAGCATTATGGGAAGTGTTTCAGTGGTAAGGCCACAAGACATGCACTCATCTGAACTTCCATTCTAAGATGAATTACAGCAAGTCTGACGGTTTGCATGCTTTTTAGGCAAAGGGATTGTATGAAAAAGAACAACAGAGGAAAAGATGTGGCCGAGAAGCAGCTCTTCCACGGCACCGACCGCAAGCATGTAGATGCCATCTGCAAGAACAACTTCGACTGGAGGATCTGTGGAACTCATGGCACAGCCTACGGAAAAGGTGAAGTCTGAAAACCAGGATTATGAACAAGTGTTAAATGCATGTGAACTCTGTCCTCTTCTGAAGCTGTTTTTAAAGACTTAGTTTGCCCAAAAATCATCATTTACTCTCCTTCGTTCCATGTCTGAGAACATTCCCTGTTAGCTGGGTAATTGATGTCAGATTTTGCATTTTTCAGTGAACTATTTCTGTGAATATCCATCGTCTCTTTTTGCAGGTAGTTATTTCGCCAGGGATGCGAAATACTCGCACAGCTACACCAAAGACTCTGGCACTCGTTCCATGTTTGTTTGTCGGATTCTGGTTGGCGACTACACCAAAGGTGATTCCGAATACCTCCGGCCTCCATCCAAAGATGGAGGAGACACCATCTTCTACGACAGCTGTGTGAATGACATGTACGATCCGTCCATATTTGTTGTGTTCGAAAAGCACCAGATCTACCCTGAGTATCTAATCGAGTACAGAGAATCAAGTGAATATGAGCCACAAATCCATCATACAATCACGAGACCAACGGCACCGGTGAGACGTGTAGCTGTTCCTTCATACAGCAGCACAAACTCCAGCGTCAGAGTCACTCCGTCATACACCTCCTTCTCAAGTGCCTCCTCAGCTGCATCTTCCTCAAGAACCTCCTCCTTTTATGCTTCTCCCTTACATTCCTCCTCCTCAGCTGCATCTTCCTCTTTCTCCTCCTCAGCTACATCTCCCTCAAGAGTCTCCTCCTCCTCCTCGTATACTTCTCCCTTACATTCTTCCTCCTCAACTTCAGCTTCTTCAAAGTCTTCAAAATCAGACTGCATAATTTGCTAATTGGGCACCATGTGATCACTTCGGTTGCTTTAAGCACAAGGTATACTTGGCTTTTTACGCGTACGAACGCACATCCTTGCAAAGTATACTTCATTTAACTTGCATACACAGGCGTTCGACGCATGCTCAGTTTTGAGCAATCTCTCCACGAGTTACTACCCATGTGTTTATCTTTGTATTCTTTCATGCTAGAGTTGTACAAACGAGGGTACTTTCTAACCTCTTCGCACAATCTCTAGTCTATATAGGCATCCATCGTCGCTGTAGCTTGCATGCGTTCCGGTCTGTTCTGTTCCCCAGGGCACTGTTGCCACCTTGTGGATAAACTAATGACTGCAAAAAAAATTAAATGCGACCTGCGCGTATCTCTTTTTATGACGAAATGTATGCTGACCCTCATGTATGCGTAAAAAGTGAAGCATACTTTGGGCTTAAGAAGAAGCCAGTAAAATGTTAATGCTGATAATCAAGTTATAAATGTTACGCATTAATAGAAAATGGCAGAAGAAGAGTTGTTCTGGTGTCTTGTACTCTCAGGTTAAAGTCGTGATGAAACCAAATAGCGACAGATCTTTTCTTCCGTTGTAGGTTTTAACACATTTTTTTTCTTGAACAAATCAAAATAAAATTCAGTATCCATACCTTTGATAATAACGGCAATACATTCAACTCTGTGCCCTCTAACGGTGTGAAATAAAAATTACATAAATCCAAAAATGCCTCCTACAATAGCATTGTTACATCTGAGTGTAGCAAATTACTGGAAAAAAAAAAAGTTAGGGCGGGGCTTGACTGTGTGCATCGGTTGTTGATTGGATGTTAAGATGTGGGCGTGGCTCTCAAAAATTCGATTTAGCAGGGGGCGGGGTTTAGGAACACTAAGTGATTGGAGAATTCTGCATATGTCACCAAAGAGAGAAAAAAACAACATATACATAAAAAAATATTCACAATAAGATCTATAACATGCATTTAGAAAACATGTCAAGCTGTCTTTAATGGAATGTATAATTTGTCTTGATCTTTACTTGGACCTTTGTAATAATCTCAATATTTGAGATATTTGTCATAATAAAGCTTTCCTATACACAACTTTAAGTGTTTTTTTTTCCCCACATTGACTTTTCCCCCTAGGTTTCCTCATAATCCTTATACTTTATCCTCAAAAATTTCCTCAAATGAATGACTGACTGAAATCTCACTAGTTTTTGTTTCTCAAACCATTCAAGGCCTGCAATCAATAGCCAGCAATGACATTTCTTCTCTCAAGATCCATTAATGTACTAAAAACATATTAAATCAGTTCATGTGAGTACAGTGGTTCAATATTAATATTATAAAGTGACGAGAATATTTTTGGTGCGCCAAAAAAAAAAATAACGACTTATATAGTGATGGCCGATTTCAAAACACTGCTTCAGGAAGCTTCGGAGCGTTATGAATCAGCGTGTCGAATCATGATTCGGATCGCGTGTCAAACCGCCAAACTGCTGAAATCACGTGACTTTGGCGCTCCGAACCGCTGATTCGACACAAAAGATTCATAACGCTCCGAAGCTTCCTGAAGCAGTGTTTTGAAATCGGCCATCACTAATAAGTCTTTATTTTATTTTTTTTGGCGCACCAAAAATATTCTCGTCGCTTTATAATATTAATATTATATTGTAATATTATATTATATAAATAATATTATAACGAAGGTCTTACGGGTATGGAAAGACATGAGGGTGAGTAATAAATGACAGAATTTTCATTTTTGGGTGAACTAACCCTTTAAAATGGCACTCCTCGTGCTCATATTATTTTTGGATTATGTATATTTCTTATCTAAATCATAATAATAATTCAATTTAATATCTATAATGACGCTCTCGAGAACATTTTTCCCGCGCTCGTGAACAAGCGTCATGTTTACAACACTGCTGGTAGTTGTAATGTAAAAATGTAAGGTTATCTTTAATAATTAATTTCCGTCGTGTTTCATATACTGCACGAGATGTAACATTCATAGTTTGTGTATGTCGCTGATGAAACCCGTTGTTGAAACGGGGCGGGATTTCAGCCCGTGAGTTTCGTTTCCTCTCAGACAGAATAAATCACGGGCTGATCTGGAGTCAGTGTCCGGAGACACTCACTCCACAGATCGACTGATGACAGAATCATGGCTGAAGAAACTCTCCTGAAGGTTTTGTGTGGGAATCACGGAGCGATGGACTATGAGCGTCTTCTGGACATTTCATTCGGCCTGACGGAAATATCACCGCAGAATTCCCTGGATAAAATCCTCCGCCAGAGCGACATCTTCACCGTCATTCAGCGAAACCAAAGTAAAGAGGTTTTCGCCCAAACTAACGTCGAATTGTGTCGAAAGACAACGTGTGACGAACTGTGTGAAAACCTCCATCTGTGCAAATATGAGCTGTTGATGGGACGCTGCAGCAGGTGCGTGGAGATTGATTGTCTGGGGCAAGTTGTCACAGCACTTATGTCTGAGTGTCATTCATTAGATCACTAAAGTGTCAAATCAAGTGTCACTGATTGTAAAGATTTATGCCTGTCAGTATTGTGTTTGTTTGCGGTTAGTTAGTGGATGATGTTGCTAGTTAATGTGATTCTCCTCACCAACTTCATACATCCATAAAATCAGCAAAGCACCAGCTGATTCAAACACACTTTTCAGACAAGAGAAAATATACCAACACGTGATCTGATGATGAATTTGGAAGCACATTTTTGCCACATAAGAAAATAAAATGCTTTGGTAAGTCTGAAATATGACAGTCGTATGACATACAAATCAGGAGTATGATATAAGTAAAAAATTATGACATAAGTCATATGACTTATGACATATGACTTACCAAGTCATAATTCTGAGATAAAAAGTCGAAACTATGAGATACTAAGTCATAATTATGAAATTAATGGTACGTTACACGACAACGATGTTCCAAAAATGGAAAAGTTTTTCTTTTGCGTTTTTGAAAAGTTTTGTGTACAGATGACAACATCAAACCAAACCCTGTTCACATGGATCCACGAAAACGATTAAAAACGCTGTATTCTGCTGCCAGGCCAGTAGATGGCGATGTCACTTTGTAAAGAAACACTATTCGCCTATAGATTTTGTAGTTTACACTGAGATGATAACAGTATTGTTTTCAAAAACTTGCACTTTGAAAAAAACATTTTTCAAAAGTTTGCATTTTCAGGCCCCCAAAACAATGTTGTCGTGTAAATGAACAACCAAAATGCATAAAATGTTTTACGTTTTTAGTAAAAAATGGTGTCGTGTAAACGGTCCCTAAAAAGTTGAAATTGAGATAATGTCAAAATTATGACATACCAAGTGATAATTATAACATACTAAGTAATAATTATGAGATAAAAAGTCGAAACTATGCGATAAAAAATTCGAAATTATGACAAACTAAGGCATTATGAGATTAAAAAATGGAATTATGGCAAACTAAGTCATAATTGTGAGATTAATGGTAAGTTTACACAACAACGATGTTCCAAAAATGGAAAAGTTTGCATTTTTGAAAGGTTTTGTGTACAGACGACAACGTTGTGAAAACGATCCCCATTCACACGGATCCACGAAAACGATTAAAAACGCTGTATTCTGCTGCCAGGCCAGTAGATGGCGATGTCACTTTGTAAAGAAACACTATTCGCCTATAGATGCACAAATTCGCATTTTTGTAGTTTACACTGAGATGATAACAGTATTGTTTTCAAAAACTTGCACTTTGAAAAAAACATTTTCAAAAGTTTGCATTTTCAGGCCCCCAAAACAATGTTGTCGTGTAAACGAACGACCAAAATGCATAAAAAGTTTTCCATTTTTAGTTGAAAACGGTCATGTAAACGGCCCCTAAAAAGTAGAAATTGAGATAATGTCGAAATTATGACATGCCAAGTGATAATTATAACACACTAAGTAATAATTATGATTAATATATTAAAAAAAATTAAAAAGTCAATAAGATAAAAAGTTGAAATTATAACTTTCTGCAGTCATAATTTTCATTGTTATAATTTTCTAATTATGATGTAGTATCTCATAATAATGACTTATCATGTCATATTATTTACTTTTTTGTTATGATTTTTTTTTTAATGTCATATTTATGATTTACCAAAGTATGATTTTTCTTTCTTTTGTGGTGTAAATGGGCTTCCATAGATGAAGTGTTTGAACCTGTATGGATGTGTGTGTGTGTTTCTGAAGGCACGGCTGCCGATTTGGACACCAGCTGCTGTCCGAGCACAACGCACGGATCCTGAGAGCGCATCACATGATCCGTCTGAGCAGAGCAGACCTGCGTGTGATATTACTGCAGTCCGACAACAGCCTTCTGCCTCCCGTGAGGGCCGATCACATGTATAGGTGACTCCTTCAGAACCAAAGCGCGCTCATGTGTTTCTGGCTTCCATCTCAGGTGTGCGTGATGTTCAACCGAGGCCGAGGGCCGCACGGGAACTGTCCCGACGGAGAGAAGTGCACCCGACTGCACGTGTGCGTGAACTTCATCAGAGGACGCTGCGACGGCACCGGCTGCAGCAGGTCACACGATTTTCCACGAGCCTCATCTGAAAAAAGTTCTGTATTCCAGAGGAGTGTCGCATCAGCTGATGGACTCCCTTCCGTTCATCTACCGCAACATTCTCGCTCTGAAGACTCCAGCGGAGCGCAGGAACACGGAGCCGGTCCGATCTTGTAGAATCGAGACTAACGCAGGTGTGCTTCACAGGGGAACGGTCAAGTGTTTTATTAGTAAAGCAACAAGAATATTTGCTTCATATTCTGCTTTTATCTCTTCTGCAGAGAATGAGATCTGCCTGTCGTTTGTCAGAGGCTTCTGTGGAGACGGTACGTGTGTAATTATGTCTCTGGGTGGTTGCTAGGGTGTTGCTATGTGTCAGTTCTACAGAAGAGAGGAATATTACTTTAGTTTTTAGTGACAATGATAGCTACTCACCAAATACATAACCAAAACACTTTGTCAGTGATGAACTGCATTCACCTTGTACCGGACCAACTGGTTTTGTAATTCCAGTCATATTTTAACACCACATTGTTCATAACAAATTCATGTATACACATGCATGATGTCTCCGTGTGAACAGAAATAAGGCACTTTGCTCTTTATTGTTTTGTGCATCGTTTATTGTTATTTTTCAACACTGCATAAATACATCAGTGAGGTGTATCAGATGTTTCTACAGCTGAATTGCTTCTGTCTGTGCAGATGAATGCAGCAGAACACACTTTAAAATGCCCTATAAGTGGGAGGTGAAGGTGGGCCAAACATGGCACGACTTACCCAACAATGAACAAATTGAGCGTGATTATTGTGACCCGTCCAACATACATAGGTGTGTTTGTGTGATAGTTCAAAAAATCATTTACTCTCCCTGTTGATCCTTTTGTTTACCTTTGAAACATGAATGTTATATAAATATATATTTTAATGAAACCCATCTCTATGGAAAAACTGAATAAATAATACATGTGACGTCTTTCTGCTCAGTTCTGGAAACGAGCCCATTTGCTTTGAGGAAATGACTCTGGGTCTGGATGAGGTCCGGCGTCTCTCTACAGAATCCTCTGTGCTCCTTCCCGGCTTTGTCCTAACCACCTCCTGGATCTGGTATTGGAAGGATGAGTACAATCGCTGGATTCAGTATGCATCAATAGTAGGTTTGATTAATCGCATTCGTCCGCTTAAAGTGTTAATGAGCAAACTGGATCTGCTGATCTTTGTTGGGGGTAACGCATAACGAGTAAAGTAACGCATTACAAAATCAGATTACTTCTGTGATGTAACAAGTAACACATTACAAGTAATGTGCATTGTGCAATCAGATTACTTTTTAATGTAACAAGTAACGCATTACAAGTAACGTGCATTACATAATCAGATTACTTTTTTGATGTAACGAGTAAAGTAACAAATTACAAGTAACGTGCATTATGCAGTCAGATTATTTCTGTGATGTAACAAGTAACACATTACAAGTAATGTGCATTGTGCAATCAGATTACTTCTGTGATGTAGTCAGTAACGTGCATTATGCAATCAGATTATTTCTGTGATGTAACAAGTAACACATTACAAGTAATGTGCATTGTGCAATCAGATTACTTTTTTAATGTAACAAGTAACACATTACAAGTAACGTGCATTACATAATCAGATTACTTCTGTGATGTAACGAGTAAAGTAATGAATTACAAGTAACGTGCATTATGCAATCAGATTATTTCTGTGATGTAACAAGTAACACATTACAAGTAATGTGCATTGTGCAATCAGATTACTTTTTAATGTAACAAGTAACGTGCATTACATAATCAGATTACTTTTTTGATGTAACAAGTAATGCATTACAAGTAACATGCATTACATAATCAGATTACTTCTGTGATGTAACGAGTAAAGTAATGAATTACAAGTAACGTGCATTATGCAAACAGATTATTTCTGTGATGTAACAAGTAAAGTAACACATTACAAGTAATGTGTATTGTGCAATCAGATTACTTTTTAATGTAACAAGTAATGCATTACAAGTAACGTGCATTACGTAATCAGATTACTTCTGGGATGTAACGTAACGTATTGTGATGTAACGTAACACATTACAAGTAATGTGCATTACGTAATCAGATTACTTTTTTGATGTAACGAGTAAAGTAAGGCATTATTTTATAAATGTACACATTAATTTTTGAGTTACTTTTTTAATGCATGTTACTTTTCATTTTAAATAATTTTCTTGGTAAAAAAACACCTGCAAGGCCAGGAGAGAGCGAGCCTCAATGTAACGCATTAATTTCCATAAAAACTAACTATGTAATTAGTGACTTTTTTTAGGGAGTAATGCAATATTGTAATGCATTAGTTTTAAAAGTAACTTTCCCCATCACTGCTGCTGATAAACATGTTTCTTTTTCTCAGGCAGAGATGCACCGACTGTCTTCAGTCAGCAGTGAGCAGCTGGAGCAGAAATATCAGGAGTATTTACAGCAGAATCAGGAGGACGCTGGGGTCAAGTTCAGTGCGGGACATCGTTTCTATGAGCTCTGCTTCACAGGTTTGTTATATGCCAGTGTTCTGTGTGGGTTTCAGCTGTATTAAGATCTGATCACTGATAATCTTGTTCACAGTCATGAAACAACGAAATGAAGTGAGCGGCACAGAGAGACCCGTCAGGCGACGGCCCGCGTTTGTTTCATCGGTCGATGTCCAGAGGGCTAGAGCGAGGTGACGGCCCTCATGATCATCCTGTGGGTTGATGTCTGTGCTGTTTTGTGTTATTCTGTGTGATCTTTTTTCCAGATGTGGCGGTGCCAGAAAGGCTCACTTTTCTAAAGGTGTTCCTGGATTTTGGGACCGAACTGCGATTCCTGACTCTGGATTTCAGGTTCAGCTTTTTTGTGATGTTCTTGGTCATCATCATCACTGCTTACTAATAAAACAGATCTCTCGTTTTCTTGCAGAGAGTCCGTCTCCCGCCGTCTCACAGAGATTACGTGAGAGTCCAGGAGCGCTTCAGTGAAACTCTGAGGGGTTTTACTGTCCGACAGATCGAGCGTGTGCAAAACAGAGAACTCTGGGAAGACTTCATGATGTGGGTATCAGTTCAGGCTTTTCCGTTTGACATTGTTGAGAAGAATTGATTATCTGTCAATCCATCTTTTACTTTGCATACTCTTTCCGCAGAAAAAAAGAACAAATGAAAATTGCAAACAAAAATGAGAAATATAGCGAGCGGCTTTTATTCCACGGCACCAGATCCTCTCTCGTCGATGAAGTATGTCACAGAAACTTTGACTTTCAGGAGTTTGATGCTTCAGCTTATGGAAAGGGTATGTTTTTATTACAAGTAGATCCCAGCTAACTAAAACATAAGTTATGAAAACATCATTTCTGAATGTTCCCTGAACGTTTTAAAACATTCTTGGTTATGCAAACGTTAAGGAAACATTCCATTCTTCAAACATTATGGGAACGTTACTTTTGAATGTTTCAGAAAAAACATTCCATGAATGAAGTATAAATGTTTTTGTGCTAACATTTTGAGAACATTGAACGAACGTTCTATTAATGTTACGGTTATTCATAACTTTCCAGAATGTTAGCTAAAGTTCTGAGAATGAGTATTTGGCAAATTTGCTTGTAAATTGTAATTTTCCTCCTTATTTGCCAGGGATTTATTTCTCAAAGGATGCCAGGTACTGGGACGAGCGGACGGACGGATTCGCAGTGAGGCTGATGTTCGCCTGCAGGGTGTTGGTCGGGTACTACGCCAGAGGAGCAGCTCGCTTTCATCACCCTCCGGCCAGAAACGCTGAAGGAAGTCTGTACGACAGCTGTGTGGATGATCCGCGTCACCCGTCTGTTTTTGTGGTGTTTGACAGGTCTCAGATCTACCCAGAGTTTCTTATTACCTACGAGGAGAATAGCAAGTTTGAGGTGGAGCAGTCGGGTGTTAGCGCTTGTGACGTCTCTTTCGCTCAGGTAAAAGAAACTAGTCAAACCTCCAGAGCCACAGAGCCAGAGCAAACCTCAGTCTGGGCCAGCTGCACGAGCTCACTGAGGATCACACCTACAACAGGTTCTGCCAGTTCACTCAAGGGTCCAGATTCTGACCCAGAACACACTTCATCCTCCGGAGGAGAAACAGACTCTCTCATTACGGTCTTAGGTTCAACATTAGACACAACTGTGGGTGTCACACTGCACTTCCTGTCTCAGCTGAACATATTTCCACTGCACTTCCTGTCTCAGCTCAAAACGTCTCCCCTGTACTTCCTGTCTCAGCTCAAAATGCCCCCACTGCACTTCCTGTCTCAGCTGAACATATTTTCACTGCACTTCCTGTCTCAGCTGAATGCGTCTCCCCTGTACTTCCTGTCTCAGCTCAGAATGTCCCTACTGCACTTCCTGTCTCAGCTCAAAATGCCTCCCCTGTACTTCCTGTCTCAGCTGAACATGTTTCCAGTGTACTTCCTGTCTCAGCTAAAAGCATCTCCACTGCACTTCCTGTCTCAGCTGAACATATTTCCAATGCACTTCCTGTCTCAGTTCAAAACACCCCCACTGCATTTCCTGTCTCAGCTGAACATATTTCCAGTGCACTTCCTGTCTCAGCTCAAAATGCCTCCCCTGTACTTCCTGTCTCAGCTCAAAACACCCCCACTGCATTTCCTGTCTTGGCTGAATGCGTGTCCACTGCATTTCCTGTCTCAGCTCAAAACACCCCCACTGCATTTCCTGTCTCGGCTGAACGCGTCTCCACCGCATTTCCTGTCTCAGCTCAAAACACCCCTACTGCATTTGTTCGCTGATCTCCACTGCATTCCTCACTCAAAACACCCCCACTGCATTTCCTGTCTCGCTGAACACGTCTCCACTGCATTTCCTGTTTCGGCTGTATTTCCACTGCATTTCCTGTCTCAGCTCAAAACACCCCCACTGCATTTCCTGTCTTGCTGGCGTGTCCACTGCATTTCCTGCCTCGCTCAAAACCACCCCCACGCATTTCCTGTCTCGCTGAACGCGTTCTCCACTGCACTTCCTGTCTCAGCTCAAAACCCCCTACTGGTCATTTCCTGTCTCAGCTCAAACCCCCTACTAGCATTTCCTCTGTCTCGGCTGAACGCGTCTCCAACTTGCATTTCCTGTCTCAGCTCAAACACCCCACCATTTCCCCCGCTGAACCGTCTCCACTGCATTCCTGTCTCACTGACAGCTCTCACTGCATTGCTGTTTCGGCGAAAGCGTCCACTCACTGCATTTCCCTGTCTCAGCTAGCTCAAAACCCCCCTGCTTTCCTGTCTCGGCTGAACACGTCTCCACTGCATTTCCTGTCTCGGCTGAACGCGTCTCAACTGCATTTTCCGTCCTCGGCTGAACGCGTCTCCACTGCATTTCCTGTCTCAGTGCTAAAACACCCTACGCTTTCCTGGAAACGTCTCCATCCACTGCATTTCCTGTTTCGCTGAACGCGTATGCTTTTCTGTCTCAGCTCAACACCACTGCATTTCCTGTCTCACCAAACTGTCTCCACTGTATTCCCTCCCAGCTAAACGTATCTCCACCGCATTTCCGTCTCGCTGAACACTTCTCCACTGCGTTTCTTGTCTCCGAACTCTCCCCTGCTTCCAGTATGAGAGGTCCATGTGCAGAAGTTTTCGTGACGCTAAGAACTGAGCATGACGTCTCGCTCCAGTGGATCCATGTCAAGCTCCTCAACGCTTTCCTCTCTTCCACATGATCACACAGGAAACTCTCCTGGAGGGACAAACCCTCACAAACCTGCAGCAGAGAAGAAGAAATGTGTTGTCTTGATTCTCATAACTGTATCATAATACGCGTTTAGCACAAGCTTAATGTGCAAAGTTGTTCCAATTTTGTGTTTCGACTGTTCATTAAAACCTTATCAGTTTGAGTTCAAGTTTATTTATTCAAATGTTTAAGGATATCAAGATGTGACAGTTTATCATCCTGTCAAATATTAACCTGTATTCTGACTCTCTGTTGTGGTTATTTTAGACCAGATTATTGTTTATAAAAGCACTTCATGTGTTATGAACAGTTGTACTGTTACTCAAATCAGCAGGTCATTTAATTTGTCTGATTATCAATCTCTGATTGTGTGTGAAATCTGATGCTGCACTATATGGTGTTCTGGGTGATGATGCACTTTAAGAGTAATAAACACAAATACAAAGATAAAAACGTCTTAGACATCTCATT
>JAOTNS010001292.1:0-65964 GCA_028476615.1 Culter alburnus
ACCAACAGAACGATTTTGTTTGTTACTGGGTCTTTATTCCCATAAGTCCATTTTCGACTTTTCCATGATCATCAAGTGTTTTCTCTCTGTGTGTAGCCGGTATTGTTTTGGAGGACCTTGATGAATCAGAGTTGACATGTTGTTGGAAGAGTCAGATCTCTGTAAAAAAGATGGACGCAAATGTCAGAAATTTGTGTTGAAAGAAATCTAGAGTATTAAAACCAATCAAAATGCAGACATTTTGTGTTACATGAACATAATAATGTAAAGAAACAATACTTTACTCCAATTACAGTGACATTTAAAAGATTTTCATATTCACATTGAGGTCAGCAGTCTTCTCATGGCATGATGCCAAATACAGTAGATGGCTGGATGCCAGTGTTTTTGCATCAGTTCATTTGAAACAGATTGGACCATTTATCATTAACATTATCATTAATTATCACAATTTTTCTCCAAAAAAAAAAAAAAAAAAAAAAAAAGTGTTGGAAGAGAAAAACACCAGCCAAATGACCTCCCCACCTACTGTCTAGAACAGGTACTGTTCAACAAAATATAAAACTTCCTGGTTGAAATAGGGCTAATCATGGTGAGCTGAATGAGCACAAAATGCAAGGTATAGAAAAAAGCAGTGCATGAAAACCTGAGATTTAAAAACATGCAAGGTGCTGGAAAATTATCGAGACATGGAGCAATGGACAAAGATGTTATGTAGCGCATGTCTGGACAACAAAACAATTTAAAATCTGAGTAATGGAACGTGAAAATGCATTCTGCCTGAATGGCCATTCACACAAAACGCATTTTTGCCATTGAAAACATTAGACAGGTCATGGCCATCTGAATTTATAAAACATCCACACTGGAGAGCTCTAACTTTTTGGAGTGCATGTAGAATGTCTCATCTGTCATTTCCTAAGGCTTGCTTTTAAGTGGCAGTAACAGCTGCACACTGTGACTGCTTGTGTTTTATGACAGAGTTAAGGTGCAATACCGCCACCTACTGTATGGATTGTCAACCAGATACTGGCACTGGAATGTGTATATGGCACTGGATAATGCCATATTATCATGTGTTTACTACAATTCATTTGAAATATTATGGTTATTGACAATACTGGTATATTGTGACACCCTAATAATTAACATATGATATTCATTTTTTTAAATATCACAGTTATCATCAATACCGGTATATCACAACACCCTTAATTTTCACAAAACTTTCATGGCCCCCAGAATATTTTGTTGTATGGATATCTGAACATGCAATATGTTTAAAAAAAAAAGAAAAAAAAAGAAAAAACAGCTGTTTTTTTAAACATTTGATTCTAGCTTCATCCATTTTTTTTAATCAACACTTGTAAGTTTAATTTAAAAAATCTACATTTTGAACAAAAAGCTGAGAAAAACGCACTTTTGTCAAAGACTATGACTAGATCATATTCAGAATGATGATCAAAACATGGAGTAGATGGAGTAGACCGAGTCCATCAACACCACGAAAGTTTCACAGTCCTGGGTGGACTTTTCATTAAATCAAGCATTCTGCATCAGTTCAGGCAGGCTTCGTAGTCAAGCTCCGCTATCAGCTGATTCGCAAATTCCAACCCCACCCATATCAGCTGATCCGATTTCTATGGACTCCATTGGCAACTCTAAAATAAGGCGCATTACTTAAACGCAGCTTCCGTTTCTCTGCTTGCTTGGCTGCTTCCACTGCATGCTGCTTGCAACCCACCTCCTCCCCAGCTCCTCCTTAAACTTGTGTATAACTTAATCAGTGTCATTCTGTTGTCATTGATGCCTGCTCTGTTCTCAATAGGGGGATTTTGTGCTGCTCTCCCAGTTAAAAATGGGAGTTTGTCCCCAGAAGCTGCTGCTGTTCCGGTCTTGGTTTTCATGGAGCTCTTGAAACGGATGGAGAATTTAGAACAGAGCCATACTGCCAAATTGTAAATTTAGCAAAATATGGCAATAAAAAATTGACTAAAGTTTGTCTCTTGTAATTTTGACTTAAGTGGTCCTGACTGAATTAACATTAGGCAGTTTTGATTTATATGCTGCTTAACATTTGATGATCACTTTATTTTACATACACTCTAAAAATGCTGGGTTGTTTTAACCCAAATTTGGGTCAAATATGGACAAACCCAACCGTTGGGTTAAAAAATGCATTTAAAATTTAACCCAATGGTTGGGTTTGTCCATTTTTGACCCAAAACTTGGGTTGAAACAACCCATCTGCTTACATATGCTATTGCTTGCACTCAAAAAAGATTTTTTTGATGCTGTTCAGTTTATTTAAACATTTATTTTGATTCAACACCATTGTATCAGGTTTGGTTTAAATGTGATTGATTCATGTTAAATGGACTTGAAACGATTACTCTTTGACTTAACTTGATGTTTCATATTGGAATAACATGTTTCAATCAAGTAAACCCAACCAGGACTCAATCAAACAGGATTTTCACTACCCATCATGCTTTGCAAAGGGGCTGAACTAGGAGTGTAAATGTTGAAATAAAGTGTTATTTTAAGCAGTTTTAGGAAGATGAGAAAATGGAAAGACTTTTAATGTTTACTGTTCTATTATGTTGGTATTAAAAGTTTCTGTTAATTAATAGTTTTAGGGTTACCATTGTGGTGAATTGTTGCACTTGTGCTTGGGTTGAGGACCTGCTAAAAACTTTCAAATTACTTTAATAAGAAAGTAATCACTGTGATAATGCTCTGGGTTGCATTTCCCAAAAGCATTGTAAGCCTATGTTGATTGTAAAACCATTGCCACCAATGGACTTATGATCAATTTAGGCTTTACAATGTTTTTGGTTAAGGCAATTTAGGATGAATCCAGTATCACATCTAGATTTCTAACACAGAACATCACAAAAGTTATCAATATATATGAAAAAAAAATATTTATTACTTATTTATTTATTGCTTTTTATTTATTTTCCAAAACATTGCAAATTAGTTGGGCTGACACTGTTAAATTAAGCTGTGCCCAACCATAGTAAATAAGTTGACCCAACGTAAGTACATTAAATTGGAATAACAGAATTGCATAATGCTGAAATAAAGAACTTAATCATGTGGAAATCCTTTCCATGATTTTTTTATGTTCGTTCAAAGAGTTATTTTTTTGAGTGTGTTTCTGCTTCTTCTTCACCTGTGTTTTGATCTGGAGATTCTGTACTCTTTTAGATGATGTGTAATAGCGTCCCCTATCATGTAACAGTAAAAACATGGATAGCCAGAAAATTCTGTCAATGGCGGGGAAAGAGTTAATTACTTTCAAATTGATTTTTGTAAAGGTAAATAATTTATAATCCTATGAAAAGCATGAAAATTTCAACTCACCTGGAAGCCATGGTGATCGCTTGAACTAACACTGTCACTCTCAATCTGTTTACAACAAAACATTTCAATAGTTTTCTCAGAATATGATGGCTTATATATACACACATACACACACACTGAGCAAATGCAGAGAGCATTGAATAATATTATACAAAATGAAAAGGAAAATTGCTAGGCCAACATATTCGAAAATTCAACTAATCAATATCCATAAAATAAACACATTTTAGACCATCAGATATAAATATATCTTAGATTCACAATTTCAGTAGTTTAACCATGAATACAGACAAGTTACCATGATACCTCCACCACCAAAAGTAATTCATTGTATCTGCTTTAAAACACCTGCTCATTTTGAGAGCTCAACTAACACGTAAAACACACTCGTGACGTGTGTTTAACAGATGCATAACTTTATGCTACATTAGAGACAAACAATACACAGTGAAATAATCAACTAACTACAACCAATTATCTAGCCCTCTAAACATGAAAAAATAAAATAAAATAAAATAATCATACCTTACTTAGCCTACTCAGTAGAGCTGCATTCTTTGCGGTGCAGGAAGTTCATAGATTAATATGTCAAATGTGCCAATAAAAATTTGACTTTGCAAGACAGACTGTCCATAACTAAAATGTTGCTATAGTAGCCTAATGCTAATGCAAGAAAGCCTATGCACTTGGCACTTCAGATTTTCTCATCAAATCCAAACTACTTTATGGCTACAAATGCCACACATATCAAAGGTAAATACACAGATTATTCACTGAGGACTACGAGTGAACGATCTCCCTTACCTCCTCAGAGAAATGCTCCCGGGTCAGGATAGAGAATAATCCAGAAAAGCAGTGATATTTTCAGTCAGAGAGCCAACGACGACTATTATGGGCCTACAGGTGTACAATTCTTTTTATAGAAAGTATTCAAACAAACATAAAATCACAGTCATCCTTGATTTCATTTGATGAAAACAACCTTTGCACTCGTTATAGGGCGTGTGGTGTTCGAGAATTATCTTACAACTACAGAGAGTTTTACAATCTTCCTGGTTCTGATAACTGCTTTGATCCAGTTTATTTCTGAAACTTTTAAAATACTTTCACAGCTGAGCAAATGTGAGTTTTATTTTTGGTGCACTGCAGAACAAATCTTATTTTCAGTGTTTTTTTTTTATTATTATTATTATTATTTATTAAAATATATAAACAAAATAACACAAAATGTTTGATTAGAAACATGACAACTTTTGAATGGCCATCAGTAGAGAGACATCACTTTTTGGCCAGATAGTGTAGTAAGGATTTCTACCAGCAGCTGCTAATTGGACCACTAAGCAGCTAAATTTTACCCATTGGCAGCAACTACAGTGGCTCACCTCACCTTGCTGAACTCTAGCTATATTGTTATTTTGTTTTTTAAATCAGTATGTGTCCCAGTGTCTCATGTGTGTGTGTGTGTTTGTGAGCACACATGGACAAAAAGCTCTTTCTGATTCTGATCAAGCCGATATTGATTAGTCTGCACAGCATTCATACATGGGATTTTGTGGGAATGGTATGTTTCCGCATGGTGACATCAGCCAATCAGCGATATCATGACACAGAATGGTGGATTAATTCATTTATGTGAAGTCATTATGCAAATATTATATTAATGCAATATATTATGTTAATATATTACAATATTGAATAATACATAAGGAGCTGCTGCTTTTCATACAGTATATTGAAAAATGTGACAATGTATTTACACTGTAAAACGTAATTACATTGAGTGTGCGATTGCCTTGAATTTCTCAAGGATGTTTTATTCAAAGGTGTAAGTTGTTAATACAAAGACATACAAAAGAGTGCTGGGAAAATAATAGACTGTGCATTTATTTGTATTTATTAATTTTGTGCATGTCGGAAACTTAACTAAATAAATAAAAACAAAACTAAAAAAAACAAACACTTAAAGTAGTTAATAAACATTACTGTAATACAGTTACTGACTTTTAAATAAAGCAACATGCAGCATAATATCAGTGATTCTTGGTCTTCTCCTGGACTAAAGCATAGAAGTTCTTATTGAAATTAATGAAGGTTTAGATATTGATGATTTTTTTTAATAATAATGTTTGTAGTCACCATTCTGGTGATCAGTGTTTGTTTAAGTTGGGCTCTTGACCCATGACTTAGCTTTTTTTTTTTTGTATTTATTTTAGTTTTTTATTTAACAAGAAATACAGAAATAAAACAAACATAGGGAAAAGAAAGACAGACAGTCTGAGGGAAATAACATAATAAAAGCAAAAGAGATAAAAAGGAAAGACTCCAGCAAATGATGAAGAGTTCAACTCAAAGGATTACCACAAGAGTAAACACATCAACATTCATAGATGACTTTTTTTTAAAAAACTTCCATCCATTACTCCAAAATGAAAGATATTCATTTATTTTTACAGTTCATGAATAAACTGATTGGATTGGAATGCCTTGCCTTTTAACACTAAAAACAGATGAAAATATCTTGATGCTCTAATTAAACAATTTTTTTTACTACTTTCAGATCTACCGAAAGTCGACTGCATCGATTTCTCATTGTAAGCAGTCTTCTTTATTTTCATCATTTCATCTCTTGTCTTCACTTGCCCACCAAAGAAATGTTCCAGTTTGACAGACCTGCTTGAAGGTAACTCAGAGCGTCTTTATTTGCTTCTTCAGCTTCTGCGGTTCTCCTTAATTCCTCCAGCTCTTGGACCCAGTCTTTCTTCCCAGCCTCCCTCAGTTTGGGGATGAAGAAGTCGAGATGCTGAAGAGTGAAGGCCGAGTCTGGCTTTAATGCGATCTGAGACAGATGCTTGATGGTCTTGTAGGCATTGAACAGAAGAATGAATTTCTGGTCCTCAAGCTCCTTCAGATCTTTGTCAAGATGATCCATTATAGACAAAAACCTCTTTAACTGTTCTTGAGCTTTTTCATATTCCTTTCTAAAATCATCAAATTCTATCATCATGCTTGACTTTTTGATGACATATTTTGTGCCATCTTTAACGTGTTTGCTGTGGTGACACTTCCCTGTGCACACGGTGCAGTATCCGTTTTTCATGACTTCACATTTGCTGGGATCAGAAACCCACCAGCAGTCAATCTCATGGCAGTTTTCCTCACAGACGGTGCAGATCGTCGCCTTCCTGCTCTTCCATGATGTGCTTTCAATAGGAACCTTCTCTTTGATAGTCTTTCTGAATTTAATGGTGAAGTTTTTACGTTCCTTCAATCTTATCCTTGTTTTCTCTCATTGCCTTTTGAATCTGACGTTTTTCAGCCTTTTTCAGCTCTTTCTCTTCAGTTCGCAGCTGTAAGTTGCACATGGACGCTTCTAATATAATGCGCTCGATCAGGACATCTGAAGTCAACTCTAAACTTCTTCTGTTCTTTTCATCCAGATGCTGAAGGAAATGCTTAGTCTCTTCCATGCTGTCTTCCCAAGCAGCTCTTTGAGCACGAACGTAACGTGTCTCACTGTGGTGGGCTTCATCCTGCCGGTTGTTGAATAAGAAATGAACAGGTTGGTCGCTGTGGTCTCGTCTGCAGGGGATTTTAGCTTTATTAATGGCACCGATGACGTTTTTGGGTGGCAGACCATCAGAGTGAGTGATTAAAAACACAATGTTGTTCACAATGTCTTTTCCAAACAAAGACAGAACTGAACTGATAATGTAATGCTGTCTGTCTGAGAGACGATTCTTAGACGCTTGAATCACAAAACACACAGCATCAATCTCATGAACTCCATCATTGTTCTGAAACAGAGTGGATAAGTTTGAAGCAACTTCCAGATCTTTTTCCAGTCCTCTAGTGTCTCCGTATCCTGGAGTATCAATGATGGTGAGAGATACAGGACTCTCTACAGGACAGACCTCATACATGGTGATTTCAGATGTTTGTGATTCTGATTGGTCTCTGGCTGCTTCTTCTGTGATTTCATACCATAGTTCATCCTCAAACTTCACTCCAGTAAGTAGTTGACCATGGTGTTGATGAGAGTCGTCTTGCCAGCGCCGGTCTCTCCCACCAGCAGAATGATTTTCTTTCGTTTACTGGTGTCTTTTATCCCATAAGTCCATTTTCTGACTTTTCCATAATCATCAAGAACTTTTCTCTCTGTATGTAGACGATATCGTTTTGGAGGACCTTGATGAATCAGAGTTGAGCTGTTTAGTGGAAGACTGTGAAATAAATATGGAGGCAAATGTCAGAAATTTTGTGTAGAAAGAAATAAAGAGTATAAACACATCAAAATGCAGACATTTTGAGAAATTGAGAAATTTTAACATGAATAGTAATGTAAAGAACCAATATTTTACTCTAATTACAGTTGATATTAAAAAAATTCATAATTATCTTGAGGACAGCAGTCTAGTAGGCTAAAACGTGTGCACGATTTAATATTTTGTTCCCTCAATTTACTAAAATGTGTGCATGATTTACTATTTCGTTCCCTCGATTTATAATATGCATGATTTTAAAATTTGAATGAACGAAATAGTAAACTGTGTGCATGATATAGTAAATCGAGGGAAGGCAATAGTAAATCATGAGCACGAATTAGTGAATCGAGGGAACGAATTAGTAAATCATGCACATGATTTGAGTTGGCAATGAAAAGCTCTGTAGTGTCAGAAGATGCTCCGCCATCCGCCAAACAGTTTTGAACAATCTAATCATTACGAGAGGCTCAAGGATGGACAGGAAGGAGCATGCAAAAGGAAGGAAGGAAGCTCTCCAAGAAGAAGCAGCGACATGCAACGAAATTATTGACCTGTTCAGGACTTCAAGTGCAGGTTAGTTTTGTTACCTAGGTTAAGCAATAAATTGCAAGAAAATTTTAGTAGCACCCCATAATTATCATCATTCAAAATAATGTTTGCTAAAGGTCATCATTATTATCTAATGTAAATTTAAAGAATAATTTAGCAGACAGATATTCACATCCATTTATGATATATATATAAAAATATGTGTCATAATAATCAATAAAATGATAAGTATTAGGATTTTTCTATAAAGCATGATGTAGTTATTATTGTACTCATTTTGACATTTAGGCAATTTATAAAATTATTTTAAATATATTTGTATGAAATAGAGTTTTTGTTAAATAAAACAACTACAACAATTTGCCCTAATACTTTGAAATGACCTAAAATAAATTAAGATTGTGCAAACAAATTACAATAAGGTGGTTGTTTTGCAAAAAGGTTGAAACAGTTCTGTTCATAACAGTAGACCTGCTGGTGAAGAAGTGACAGATACAAGAAAAATAGAAAAATGACTATTTGACTATAAATGACTATAAACACCACCAAATATTTATGTACTATAGAGGTCAGTTTGCACGTTTACATACTCTTTTCAAAAGCTGAGTTCAAAATCTAGCATAATACAAAAAAATAAGACAGAAAATTGCAAGATTTCTACAGTAATGCCACATTGAAATATATTCTGAATCTAAAAAAATCAAATACATTCAAAGCAATTAGAGTTGCACACCTAAACAACAGCTGTAATTCTTGCTTTGTAAAGACATTTTAATGCTGCCTGTTGTTAGTTTTTTGTGTCTGTGTTTTATGAGGGATAAAGTGTTTGTTGGGGTGTTGTGGAAGAATGACTTGATTTGTGATGTGATTGAAGTGTTTTAGTGCATTTTGAATGTGAAAAGTTGTGCCAAGTTTGACGTCTGTAGGAGAACTGTGTGAAGAGTTTTGAAAAAATGACCTATTGAGAAATGTGTCCTAGCGATTGTAAAAAAAACTGTAATTACAGTATCTTGCACTGCCCCAGCCTAAGGATTTAGACATTTAAAAAAAAAAAAAAAATAGGGTTGTCAGTGGTTCCAAAATTTGTTATGGCCTGGATGAGCGTGAGATTTCCCGGCCTGAAATGTTGTCCCAGTCTGGCCCTGATTATGACAGTCAGAGCTATGACATATAGGTTATGACTGTTGGAATGATATAAAAATCAGTTCACAAAGTATCACAACAGACTATATATACAAACATAGCAATTTATTGGCTTCAATTTGATTTTTAAAAAGGAAATAATTGATCCTTCTTTAAAAGCATATTGATTTCAACTCACCTTGAATCCATAGTGAAGACATTCACTCTCCAGTCTGCTTACAGCAAAACAATTCATTAGTTTCTTCAGAATATGACTGTTTTAATTGTAAAAAAGTATTTTGTACATTGTCGCAATATCTTTCGGCTATGAGAAATGCTGACTGTTGCCACACATATCAAGGGTAAATACACAGAGTATTCACTGCTCATAACATACAGAGGACTACGAGTGAACGATCTCCCTTACCTCCTCAGAGAAAATGGTCCCGGGTCA
The DNA here is from genome assembly GCA_028476615.1 of Culter alburnus. Lineage (NCBI taxonomy): Eukaryota > Metazoa > Chordata > Actinopteri > Cypriniformes > Xenocyprididae > Culter > Culter alburnus. Next base: position 9,757 of record JAOTNS010001292.1, read on the forward strand.
GGATAGAGAATAATCCAGAAAAGCAGAGATTTTAAGTCAGAGAGCCAACGACGATGTTATGGGCCTACAGGTGTACAACTTTTTCAGAAAGGTTCGAGGCAAAAATGACACTAGAAGGTACTCAACCAACAAACAGTAAAATCACAGTCATCCTTGATTTCATTTGATGAAAACAACCTTTGTACTTGTTATAGGGTCCATGTGATGTTCGAGAATTATCTTACAACTACAGAGAGTTTTACAGTCTTCCTGGTTCTGATAAGTGCTTTGCTATGAAATATTAAAGTTCATTCAAAAGTTAGGTTCATATTGAAATTATACTGCTTCCAAACGCCTCTGAATGCTTTCACTTTCAGGGTCTAACGTTAACCTCAACAAGAGCCAAATGTGCTGCAAGTGAAATGCATTTATTCTATACAAGGAAATGCAACATGATTCATGTTTACATGGAACTGCAAGAATGACAGATATTGATGGAAGTGATGCGAATAAATACATGACTTACCTTACATGACTACTAGCAAATTATTCCTCTGTGAAAAATTGCCATCAGAAGTTGGCAAATGCCTAAATGTTTTTTGTTTTTCTTCCATGTGCTGACACCTATGAGCAATGGATGATTTACAAAGAGGAACAAAATAACATTAACATTAACATTAACCTGTGCCACTGCCACCTGGTGGCTTTAGGAAAACAGAGCGCGGTGGGCGATATGCATTTAAGTAGGTAAATATAAGAGGACTATGTCAAAGTCATTTGTATTTGCCACCCTTCCTGCTGCCAGCAGATGGTGCTTTGACTATAACTGAATACTGCCATGTAGTGTTCAGGTCAGGACTATTATCAAACATGTGAAGTTTGTGGCACATTGGACATTGTATGCCTGAGTTACAACAACTTCCTGTTTTATGGCGTTAATCGCATACATTAGCACTCAGCCAAGTGTTGCATGATTTAACGTGTTTCTAGCATGTTTGGCACTTCATGGCATATTGAAATGTGTTTCTGGGAGTGAATTACAATGTAAAGCATGCCATTACCTGTTGCCAGCAGATGGCGCCATGACTAACTAAATATTGGCATATAACTTAATTAAAGGTGCCCTAGAATTAAATATTGAATTTATATTGGCATAGTTGAATAACAAGAGTTCAGTACATGGAAAAGACATACACTGAGTTTCAAACTCCATTGTTTCCTCCTTCTTATATAAATCTCATTTGTTTAAAAGACCTCCGAAGAACAGGCGAATTCAACATAACACCGACTGTTACGTAACAGTCGGGATCATTAATATGTACGCCCCCAATATTTGCATATGCCAGCCCATGTTCAAGGCATTACACAAGGGCAGCCAGTATTAACGTCTGGATCTGTGCACAGCTGAATCATCAGACTAGGTAAGCAAGCAAGAACAATAGCGAAAAATGGCAGATGGAGCGATAATAACTGACATGATCCATGATATCATGATATTTTTAGTGATATTTGTGAATTGTCTTTCTAAATGTTTCGTTAGCATGTTGCTAATGTGCTGTTAAATGTGGTTAAAGTTACCATCGTTTATTACTGTATTCACGGAGACAAGACTGTCGTTATTTTCATTATTAACACTCTGGGGTCGGCGGTCACGCCGGCGTGATCACCGCATTTTTTTTCTAACCAGTGTGAAAGAGACTCAAAATACTCTGTCAATGTTGCACATACAATTAAGAGTTATACACCATTTTAATCTGTGGAATATCTTCTTTTATTTGTGTATACTCAGAGTAAAAACAAAAATGTTGTGCTTTTTGTAAAATAAAGAAAACTAACATGATGCGTGATCTCTCGTTTCCCTCTGAACGAAGTCCAATCTGATAGTTCTCAGAAAATGAACTGTAATTTAGTGAATACTAATCACAAAAAAATTAGACTTTGAAATGTCAGGTTTTAAATCGTGTAAGTCAAATCGAAAACAAACATTCTGTGTTTATGTAATCTGTATGAAAAGAGAGCCATGTCAGAAATCCGTGATTCAGCTCATTATCCGCTAATGCGGCCACGCCCACGGAGCCAGCGCTATTCAGAGGCAAATTCAGTCAATACATGCATACATCATCTCAATCGTGTATTTATGTCTTGAAAAGTGTTTTGAATAGCCATAGTTGGCGATCTCTGGCCTCTGTTAGTTCGGTTAGTTCCTGGATTGCCTATTCTTCTTTAGCATTGGCATTTGTGGACTAAAGGTGTACAGAGCGCCCTCCGGCTTCAAGTATGAATTGTAAACACAGTATCCAGCGCTCATAGTAATGACAATAAATCCTGAATATTACTCCTCTGTATAGAAAATTGACAAACATATGAGAATCCATCAATATTTCTCCAAATGTGCATGCTTTTAAGCTAAAAGCCTATATGAAATGCCATAGAGGTAACATAATTGTTCAGACACTTTGCATCACAGAAATACATTATATTTTAAAGAATATAATAGAATACCATTATTTTAAATTGTAATAATATTTCACAGTGTTGCTGTTTTTTCTGTATGTTTGATTTACACCATGAGCTTGAGACATGATCAATGTCTCACAGGTTTTTTCACACCCTACCTGACTGAAAGGCCTCATTATTATGCAGCTCATTAGAGCTCTTATGTGATTCTTTTGTCTTCTCAGGTGAGAATCACCCATTATTCATGATTATTCACGCCTCCACGCATACTGTGTTTCTTGACCAAAGATGTTTTAGAAAATTTAAATCTCTCTATTGTTTTATGAACAAGCAGGCAGCATAATTTTTACCTCATTTTGAAGCAAAAACTCTAGTCTACAACCTCAAATACCCAGAAGTCTTGTGAACACAGATTTAATATATATTTTTTGGCTTTATTTCAGTGACTTAAGTTTTTTGTTTTTTCAATAACCACGCATAAACGTTATTCCTTCAAAAACACAAACATGTACATACATGTTCCTCACATATTATTGTAGCCTAGTTTGTGGAATACAGTGTATGACCTTTTCCATAATATGTTTATGAACAACTGAAAAAACACAAATGTCAGGGCATGTCAAAACTTCTCCAGGGCCCCAAAAATCCTCAGACCCCTGAGGGTTAACTTATCAAATATGTGTGTTTTCTCATGACAGAGCATATTTTTCACTGCATGTGGATCCGTTCGTCTTGGAGAGTTCGGAGAGATTAATGAATGGTACTGAATTACTTTGGTATTGTGCTCATTTAATTCAAAACATGACAAACTCTTCGAAACGATATACAAAATAGTCCATGTATGTGCAGACATAATGATCTTTATAATGTATTTCTGTTTTTATCAGGTCCAGTGATGCACAAACAGCAGAAACTAAAGCTCTCACATATTTTGCACCTGAGAATTTGAGTGGCAAATCTTATGATGAGAAATCGTAATCATCACCCTAGATTTGCAATGTTGACTATTTATATTTCCATATCTGAACCTTGAAAACTCAAGCTTTTATAATATACACTATTATTTTTACAGTGAAATCTGGAGGTTGGGATGCGTCATCTATGAGCTCTGCATGATGAAATCTGCGGTAAGATCTTTGGTTCAGTTTAACGCTTTGTATAACTAAATACACACCGAGTTTGTAATACATTGCAGAGATTTAATTGAAATAATTTAGAAATGCCAACACTGTTAAATTTATAATAATTTATACAAGTCATCCAGTTGGCAAAATTGTAAGATACTGAACAATTCGGGCACAGAAAATGTTATTTAAGGCCTGTCCACACCAAGAATGATAACTATAAAGACAACTATAATGATAACCATATTAGCGTCCACACCAGCAGGTGATATTGTTCTGTTTATTTTAAGTGCATGCTGAGTTTTGTCGTCTTTCACTTTAAATGCTTGAGCTCTGAGTCTGGTGGATTCTGATTGGCTGTCAAATGTGTATCATTCAGCTGAAAAAAAAAAAAAAAAAAAAATTGCTGTGAAAGTGATTAAAATGATAACATTTCTCTTATAGTTGTGGTGGTAAACTATCCCAGGTGAAAAAAAAAAAAGTACACTTCTACAATGTAGTTAAAGTGCTCTATTTCTGTGCACTAATTTTGTACTTAATATACTAAAAATTCTTTAGTACTTCTTAAGATCATCTAAGTGTACTCAACTGTGCTATTTGAGACACCATGAAATATGAACTCAAATGTGCTTTTAATATACTATCTCTGTATTAAAAATGTATATATATGATATCTAAATGCATTTTTTAAATACAGAGATAGTATATTAAAGCACATTTGAGTTCATATTCATGGTGTCTCAAAATAGCACAGTTGAGTACACTTAGATGATCTTAAAGGTGCCCTAGAATCAGAATTTGAATTTATCTTGGCATTGTTAAATAACAAGAGTTCAGTACAGGAAAAGATACATTGAGTTTCAAACTCCATTGTTTCCTCCTTCTTATGTAAATCTCATTTTAAAGACTTCCGGAAAACACTCGGATCTCAACTAACACCGACTGTTACGAACAGTCGGGACATTAATATGTATGACCCCAATATTTGCATAATGCCAGCCCATTCGACGCATAGACAAGGAAAGGCAGTATTAACTCTGGATCTGTGCACAGACAATCGCACAAGAACAACAAAGAACAAGCAAAAAAAATGGCAGATGGAGCAATAATAACTGAAATGATCCATGAGATCTGATATTTTTGTGATATTTGTAAATTGTCTTTCTAAATGTTTCATCAGTTGCTAATGTACTGTTAAATGTGGTTAAAGTTACCATCGTTTCTTACTGTATTCACAGAGACAAGAGCCGTCGCTATTTCATTTTTAAACACGTGCAGTCTGTAATTCAAAACACTACTTCCATCTTTATAAATCTCTCCAACAGTGTGTAATGTTAGCTTTAGCCACAGAGCATAGCCTCAAACTCACACAGATCAAACGTAACCATCTAAATAATACTTTACTCACATAATTCGAAGCATGCATACAGCATGCATGACGAACATCTTGTAAAGATCCATTGAGGGTTATATAGCTGTGTGAACTTTGTAAATGCACTGTAATATAGTCGAGAGAGTCGTGTGGCAGAATGGAGCGCATCTCTTAAAGGGGCCGTGCTGAAAAAAATCAGTGCATAGTTAATGATGCCCCAAAATAGGCAGCTAAAAAAAAATAATTAAAAAAAATCTATGGGGTATTTTTGAGCTGAAGCTCAGACAGACACATTCAGGGACCACCTAGGACTTATATTACATTTAAAAAAAAAACTCTAGGGCACCTTTAAGAAGTAACTAAGAAGAATTTTTAGTATATTAAGTACAAAATTAGTGCACAGAAATAAAGCACTTTAAGTATATTATAGCAATGTACTTTTTTTTTAACCTGGGATATCTTATCATGCTTAATATAAATGAGACAAATCGATCAACCTTTCATTACATTTTCAAACCAATACAATACAATACATGCAATTGTTTTAGCTGGTTTAATAACCAAAATATTGTTTATATATATAATATATATATATATATATATATAAACACTTACCATAAGTGTGTTTTTTTTTCAATAATCTACACAATATAATAATCTATATAATAATTCTGTTTCCAATTTATGATGCCTTTATTATTTTGCAGAACAACAGCAGTATGATTTATAGTAGTTATTTTGCAGAATATCTCGTTCATAAACGAATGAAATGAATCATTAGTTGTAATTAATGAGTTTTCAAATTGGCACAATGATCATACTCACGAGAACCAAAGTTTGCATATACAGTACTGGCCTCCAAAAAAAAGTTCTGGGGCCTGATGTATAAATGTTGCATATGCACAACAAAGGCATACTCAATTTTCCATGCACATATTGGGATTTATAAAAATTAAACAGCGTAAATATGTGCGTACTGTACGGGAGCTCTAGACCATACTGTATGTATGCACTCTTTTACTGGAATGAGCGAAGTAATGAAGTAAACAGAATGATTTTAAACTCTGTTTTCCATTTGAACATTTCCACATTTAGATTAAAATGTGCCACTCTCCTTAATGGCATGCTGTGTTTAAATGTTTTAACTACAGCAAGGTTTGCTTGTTGCACAATAATTGTGTTCTAAATAGCAGAACTCAATAGCAGACACAGAAAATATTTTTGCGTGAATAATGATCAATGATGCACATTTCGTCTAAGCAGATAGCTTAGCAACATAATGGCATAATGACAGACACTGAAGGAATCACTCGGTGATCGTCCGATGTGTAGCTACTGTACACAGTACTGTACAACCTCTGCTGAACGCAGGTGTGCTGCTGGTGTCGTGCACAGACAGACAGAGAGCCTAATGATAACACCTGATAACTTCCCAATATTATAAAAAATACCATTGTTTTTGAAGGAAACAGTAAGATATGCACGATTAATTTTTAACAATTTTTGTCAGTGATGCGCTAAGTCAGACAATTATTTACAATGCAAAAATAAGGCCTATCCGTTTCCATTAAAAATATATAAACATCCTAAAATATGTTTACCTTATAGGCAAAATTGCATAAACTTCATTTGTTTAAAACAAATAAAAATACTATTTGGCTAGTGGAAAAGAATGAGAATAACTCTTCATTAAACTTCTTCTGAACAGTATTTTATACAGTTTTGATTTATTTATTTATTTTTCTAAAACAAAGCAAGGATAGTGAATGATTTTTAGCAACGTAATATGATGGCATTTATTGTCATATTTTCCTAATGTTTTGTACCGTTAAACACGGTGTCACATGAATGGGATATGCATGGAAATGATGCAGATGACGTAATGCATAGTAAAATTAGGCGTTGTAAGCTCCAAGTATGGTATATCAACTCAACTCAACTTTTATTTATAAAGCACTTTCAAAACCATTAAAATGGACCAAAGTGCTGTCCATAGGTAGGCTGATCAATAACACTAAAATACATACACACATTATATACATTAAAACAAGACACCAGAAAATCAACAACAAATCACTCACAGTTCTCAGACCTAATCAAACGCCAAAAGCTTGATTAAATAAATAAGTCTTCAATTCCTTTTTAAAAATATCCATGCCTGATGAGGTTTTTAGGGATAGTGGCAACACATTCCAAAGTGCAGGAGCCGCAACAGAAAAAGCGCGGTCTCCACTACGCCTCAAGCGAGACCGTCCCACGGTTAGGAGCATATTCCGAGAGGAGCGAAGGTGACGTTGAGACTGATAAGGAATTAACGTATCTTTTATGTACTCAGGAGCTTGATCATGTAGTGCTTTAAAAACAAACATCAACACCTTATATTGTATTCTGTATCTAACAGGTAGCCAGTGAAGGGATATCAATAAAGGTGTTATGTGATCCCGTTTTCTGGTATTTGTTAAAAATCTCGCTGCAGCATTCTGGACACACTGAGTGATTCACTTATGCCCAGATAAAGAGCATTACAATAGTCCATCCGGGTTAAAACAAAGGCATGCACAACAATCTCCAAGTCCTTGTACGAAAGAATTGGTTTCAGTTTAGACAATTTTCTTAACTGAAAGAAAGATGATTTCACAACGCTGAAGTCACAATTGTAAATCATCAGCATACAAGTGATAGTTAATATTATGCTGCTTAAAAATAGACCGCAGGGGTAACATATACAGAGAGAACAGAGTCGGACCAAGGATTGATCCCTGAGGAACCCCCCAAGAAATAGCAGCGGATGCAGAGACTAATTTCCAATTTTAACAGAGCATGTCCTGTCATGCAAATAAGAGGAAAACCACTTAAGGGCTACCATTGATTCCTACATAATCTCTAAGGCGGTCTATTAAATAGCGTGATCTAAAGTATCAAAGGCTGCACTTAAATCTAACATCATTAAGGCAACACTTTTCCAGAGTCAATACTTAACAAAATATCATTCGTAACCTTCAATAATGCTGATTCTGTGCTATGTTTGGTCCTAAATCCAGACTGAAAAATATCCATTATATTATTTACAATCAAGAAATCTGTAAGTTGATTATGGACAACTTTCTCTAAAATCGTATTCATAAAAGGCAATTTCGAAATAGGTCTAAAATTTTTAACTCATGCGAATCCAAATTATGTTTTTTTAAAACGGCTCAATAATAGCATGCTTAAAACCTTGAAGGTACAATTCCATGATAAACTATTATTGATAATCAATAGTATATTAGGACCAATAGTGTCTACAACCTCTTTAAACAATCGCGACGGGAGAACGTCATAATGTGAGGTAGTCGGCTTTAAATGCATTATTATCTTTTCCAACTGAGCTAATGTAATAGATGCAAATTTACTTAAACAACGAAAAGGATTAATTATATCGGCTACAACATTGCCTACAGGCACAATATTCGACCGAATAAGAACAACCTTATCAATAAAATATTTTAAAAAACTATCACACAGATCCTTAGACGGGAAGGAAAATAATTGATAGACGGACTGAATACTTTATCTATAGTTGAAAATAGTACCTTCGGATTATTTGCATTATGTGATATAATTCGCGAAAAATACGAAGATCTAGCGGCTCTAACAGCATTTTGATAGTTTGATAGAGATTCTCTAAGAATATCATAAGATATCTGCATATATCTTCCACTAATTGTTTTTTATAAAGGGAATTTGCGCAGGTTCTGGCGTACGCGTACACATTAGAGATGAAAAGGTATGAACATTTTTTATCACGATTATAGTGACCAAAATTATCACGGTTATCAAAATTATCATGGTATTGTTAAAATGTGCTGGAAATGTTCAAAAAGAACCGACACATAAATCATTCCACTAAGATTTACATTTAAAATCAACAAACAACAAATGAAAGTACGTCTTTTTTGTATAAAACACTAAAAACATAACATTATTAATGATGTCCTGATTTCAAATGACAACATGACTGACAACTATTTATCTAATAACAATTAGATACAATACGAAATGTTCAAATAAAGCTTTGAAAAAATGTTTCATAAAATGGTAAACCTCACATTTCACCCTTTAAATAAAGAAAAGGTCAAGTCAAAATTATAATAAATGATTATATGTATTTTATTTGCTCTGTAAATAATTGTAGATGCCTTATCCAAATTGTTTAACATTTTAGAATCCACATAAGCTTATTTTTCATCAACCAGCCAGTTAAAATTTATAGTGGTTCGTGTGGTTCTGAATGTAAATGTAACTCTCTGTAAATCCACTCTCTGACACTGGGTGGCGCTTATGGAACCGCAGAAATAGTAACCTCCGTATCAAAGAATCATTGCGATTATAAACACTACCAAAGACTATAGAATAAAACAAGACGTGTCACTCATATTGTTTTGAATGGGAGAAAATGCAAGACGCAATATGGCGGAATAAGTCCCACCTTCTAAACAAGAGCCAATCGCCGATTGGTAAAGTCATTGTGTCACTGCAGCGGCCGTTAGAAGCTCCGGTTCCTATAGAAACAGTCAGATGCGCGCCTTAAAACTTTGCTTAATGCTGGGCAGTATTTATTTATCATGAGTTGTTCGAAACGCTGTAATTAAATATGGGTTTAATGATGATTAAAATATGAAACGGTAATACTAACCGTGGGGAATTTTATCATGATTTATCATCAAACCGGTAATCGTTTCATCCCTAATATGCATGGTTTTATAAATTTGAAAACTTTTGTGCGTACGCACACTTTTAGGATGAAATCTACAGAAAGTTTTATACATGAGGCCCCTGGTGTGCATTTAATATGTGTCAGATATGAATTTGGAAGCTATTGAATGGCTTCACATGATATATAGAAACAAATACAAGTAGCACACAAATCCAAATTTTGTGTCCAGTTCCTTTATACATACTATACTGTATTTGGAAAAGGTTTTTTCCACTCCAGTAGAACTTCATTCTACACATGTTGTGTTCATATTGCAGTTTCAGTGCCGCAGAGCATATTCAAACATGAGCTTGGGTAACATTAGGGTACGGGTTAAATTTTGGTTTAGCAGCAATTATTGATTTGAAATTGTGTTTGTTGGTTTGACGGTAGGTTGTTTTGTCTCAATGGGTGTAAACGTTGTATGTTTTTTGTTTGAACTTAAAATTGCAACTGGAATGTTAATTCCATTTAGTTTCAGCAAGAAGCACAGTTGAGATTTATAAAGATACTTAACTGCTTCTATGAAGCTCTGCCCGAGACCTTCTCTGAGGACCTTCGTCAGCTGGTAACAGACACACTTCAGATGGATCCAAAGAACCGGCCGTCTGTCAGTGAGATCTTGACCAGGCCTTTCATTATTAAACACCTTCATAAAATGGTGAGTTATCTTATTAATGTTTACATTTTACTGTACAAAAACAGGTTTTATGAAATGAGAAAGTAACAATGTTTCAGACATTGGCGCTGATTTTAAACAAATGAACTGAAATTTGATATTTTTTTCCAGAGCTTACAAACGACTGAAGAGCTTTATAAGACTCTAGATGCACTGAGAGAGCTGGCCAACGGTTTGGAGACGGTCCACTTCAACACAACCGTCAGCAGCCTCACAGGAGGTGTAGTAGGATTGGCTGGAGGAATCACATCTGTGGTTGGAGTTGTTCTCGCTCCGTTCACTCTTGGAGCGCCTCTGATAGTAACAGGAGTGGGAATCGGTGTAGCAGTAGCTGGTGAAGTAACAGCTGGTGTGAGCAACATAATAAAGATGGTTAAGCAGTGCTTAAACCGCCAAAAAATCAAAATGATGATAACAGAGTTCCAAGAAAAAATTATGTCCACAATTTGCTGCATCCAAAACATCCAAATTGCAATGGAAACTCTAGAAAGTGCGTTTCCCATGAAGAGAAGGCCATGTTCCAATCCACATGCTAGGGCTAAAACTGAACTTGGACAAAGCCTGAGAGTAATTCCAGAGATATTCCGTTTACATGAAGTTGCAAATGTTAGGAAAGTTGCAGCTCAGGCTGAGAGAGCCGTTCGAGTGGCTGAAGCAGCTACAAGGATTTTATCTGCACTTTTTTGTTGCGGTTGATGTCTTCTTTGTTTTTCTCGACTCAAGAGAAATCCACAACATCCGTCGTGATTGCGCTTTAAAAGAGAGTCAACGAGAAACAAAATCCACCAGCAAACAAACCACTTTTTCAACTGACCAGACATCAGAGCACAAAGACACAACCAATCTGCTGTCCGCAGAGCAAGAGCTGAAGTCTGAGACCATGAAATTTGTGACAAAAATAAAGGAGACTACAGAGAAGCTTCAGGTGATTCTAGATACACTACGAGATGCATTGCACCCAAACTGAGACACACTTATTATAACTAATACTTTTCAGAGATTGCATTTTGTAATGCTCAGTGTGTTCTTTCATCAATAGATTTATATGTATTCATTGTTGTAGTAGCAAAGGTTAGTTAATGGTAACTGCATATTCAGGTTTTCATGATTATAGTCTCTAAATCAATATCACTAGTTAGGATAATGCTGAAAGAAAACTTAGTAAGCAGTAAAAGAAGCATCTTCACTACCAGTTAATTATGTTAATAATGTACACTGGGACTTTGCCTTTATTTTCATCTTTTGAAAATGTAAACTCAAAATATTTCCTGATTTTCTGTATGTGAGTCTTTGTGAGTGGCTGCTATTTTTTTTTCTTTCTGCTGTCTTTGTATACTACACTTGAACTGAAATAAACACAGAACTGCGAGCATTGGTGCAATAATTTTTATTGAGGATCAGAGTGTAACCTGATAGGCCCATCAAACCCATTGTGACATCTTTAGGCTTCTTTAATGCTTTTTTCCCCCAATGTATAAATGAACAGGTCTGAAGAGATTTTGGCGTTAGATAGACAGGCAATTGCGGAATGAAAACGTAGGTGTGGTCTTTTTATAAAATTATAACCTTAAAGAAAACAAATTAGTTCAAACTAATAAATGTTTGACTTTAAATTGAAAATCATACAATGATTTTACAGTGCCTGGTGAAAAGAAAATTTAATGTAAAATTACGATCCACTTTACGTGCCTCGTTTCTAAAATGTGCATACGGACAGATTTGATCTTAGAGTGTGCGTAAGCTAAAATCCACGGCAATGTTCATATTTATAAAAAAATTGTCCTTGACGTGGAAAAGTGTTTAGCGTCACATCAGGGTACTTAACTGCAAGAGACGGAGTACTGCTGGTATTTGGAAATCTAAAAGCAATTCTTTCCGCTCGACGTTCTTAAGCAAAGCATTTGGACGTTGACTGCAGTGTTAATTTTGACAGCAAATTTTGATTTGATCTTTTGACTAAAATGCCATTTAGTTTTAGTCATATTTTTGTCATCAGAAATTGTTTTAGTTTTAGTCTAGTTTTAGTCGACTAAATATCATAAGATTTTTGTCGACTAAATCTACTAAACCTCCATTCCTCTGATGTAATGAGTACATCTGGTGTTATAGGAAGTGTTCCCAGTTTCGGCTGACCTAATTTATGCAGCCTAACAATCCTTTAACGGATTTGAAAATATAAATTGATAATTGTATGCCATTGCCAGGTTAAAGAGATGCGTTTTTAGTCTAGATTTAAACTGACTGAGTGTGTCTGCCAATGCAGTGTCTTCCTAGTTCTAGTAAGAACTCTAGCTGCTGCATTTTGTACGAGCTGTAGTTTATTTATCAAGCGGGAGGAACAACCACCCAGTAGAGCGTTACAGTAATCTAACCTTGAGGTCATGAACGCATGACCTAACTGTTCTGCATTTTTCATTGAGAGCATATGTCGTAGTTTAGATATATTTTTAAGATGGAAGAATGCGGTTTTACAGATGCTAGAAACATGGCTAGACTTTAAAGCAATGTAATCGTCCGTTTTTTGTCAAGTTTCTGTCAAACACAGCAAATCTAGATTATTGTCTGTGATAATATCATTTACAATAAGTTTTTTTATGGGGATCTAATATTTAACAACCCAAGCTTTATCATTTGTTTATCATTATTATCTCTATTTTTTTATTTGTTGAACATCAATTAAATTTTTACCATTAAATGGGTTTGGAAGTTTTTTATTTTTACTAATTCGGGGTACAGACACAGTCTCTATGTGATAATATCTAGGTGTAAGAGTTTCTATGTGTTGGGATTTATCTGACTTCTGTAACGTGAGGCAGCTAGCAGACGGTCGGTTTAGCCAGTCTGTCTGCTGCTTTTTCCTGACCTGGGCCCCAGTTTGTCATGTTTCAGCTCTAAGACTATGTGCCATATTACTAGAGAGAAGAGCAGCACCATCCCGGGAGGAATGAATACCTGTATCTCTTTTCAACAGGTCAGGTCTGCCCCAAAAACTTTTCCAATTGTCTATGAAACCTATATTATTCTGCGGACACCACTTAGACAGCCAGCCATTGAGTGATGATAATCTGCTAACTATCTCATCACTCTGACGAACAGGAAGGGGGCCAGAGCAAATTACTTTTTCTGACATCGTACTTGTGAGTTCACACAGCTCTTTAATGTTAATTTTAGTGATCTCCGACTGGCGAAGTCGAACATCATTAGTGCTGACGTGAATTATAATTTTAGAGAATTTACGATTAGCATTAGCCAGCACTTTTAAATTTGCTTTGATGTCAGGTGCTCTGGCTCCCGGCAAACATGTGACTATGGTGGCTGGTGTCTCTATTTTCACGTTCCGTGTAATAGAATCGCCAATAACTAGGGCACTTTCAACAGGATTCTCAGTGGGTGCGTCACTGAGTGGGGAGAACCTGTTTGATGTTCTTATTGGAACGGAAGAGTGGTGTTTTCCGCGGCTAGGCCGCCTCACCGTTACCCAAGTGCCCTGCTGCATGGGCTCTACAGCCAGAACCGAACAATGTACAGAGTTCACTAAGCTAGTCGCATCCAAAACAGTATCTGAAGCCCTTGCGTTCTTACTATCCTCAATTAAGGTTTTGATGTGTGTCTCTAATTCTGAGATTTTCTCTATCAGCCTGACTATTTCTCCCTCGTCGCTGACAGAGAAAGCTATACTGAACATGTGACAAACTGAACACGATACAATACTGGGAGAGGATGACATGACTCACCGTGTGTCACCACAGCTGTTTGATGAATGCAAAGAAAAAGAAAAAGGAGCGTGCGAGAGACTTATGACAAGTTAACAAGCTAGCGAGGTGCAAACACTTTGTAATAGCGATTTAGATTAAAAGCTAGCGACATCAGATTAATGTGGTAGGCAATATTATATATAAGGTAATGATAATATAAGCAACAATGAATGAAAGTAAGAGATTCAAAACAAAGCTATACGGAGTTACTAACGCAAACCACTCTGAGCAGCGAGGCAGACAGGAGCAATCGAGCGCACACATTTAGTCTTGTTTCCTGAGAGGATCTAAATTAAGTGCATTTTACTTAAGTAAAAGCATTTTACTTAAGCATTTTACTTAAGTAAAATGATCAATATCTGCCAGTGTATTGCTAAATGCAAATTTACAGCTCACTAGCTTTACGCAGTTGATCTTTTGTGAGACCTTCAAGTTTTTCCTCCGTAGGAGCCGTTAAAAAACTCTCCAACGTATCCATTATAAAACTGTTTTCGATTTCAACAAGAAGAAGAAACCCTATTTTCTTAATTTTCTTTTTTGTTCATGGGATAGTGGCAGAGGTTGCAAAGCACAAGATAAAACGTTTTTTATTTATTATTATCATCATTAAGAAAAAGAGTAGGCTTATATAGATTTCAAAAGTTACCCCATAAATTAAATAGACAAACTCAAACCCTAAACCCAGTCCAACAAATCCAACACAAAAAAATTAAAATAAAAAAAAAAAACAGCGCCAAATCGCTCTATACCTAACATGGGGCTAACTTGGCTCTTGCAAAGTAAACCTACTATTCACATTTCAATTAATCAAGCACAAGCAACACAATGCCAACTTGCACCAGACCAAATATCCAATAGTAATATTACTCCTATTGAGCTGCCTCTCCCCCCAAAGTTGTCTGTATCTTGGGATGATTTTGAACTTGTCTCCCTTCAGTCACTCTCAGACACTATTGTCAAGTTGAAACCATCCTTTTCTTCATTTGACGTTATCCACCCTAAATTTTTAAAGCATATTTTTGATTCGATTGGACCAGGTCTAGTGTCCTTCTTAAAAAAATGTCTTTCAACTGGGGTGGTTCCTGCTCATCTGAAAGTGGCTACTGTCACACCACTCCTCAAGAAGCCTTCACTCGATCAGTCAGTGTTAAAAAATTATCGGCCTATTTCTGTCTTACCATTTATTTCTAAGGTTTTGGAAAAGATTGTGTTTTTCCAACTTCAATCTTTCCTAGCTGTAAACAATCTGTTTGAGCACTTTCAATCTGGTTTTAAGGCTGCCCACAGTACTGAATCTGCTCTTTTGAGAGTGTTAAACGACATCTTTTTAGCCACTGATACGGGTGACTCTGTGGTCCTCGTTCTTTTAGATTTATCAGCGGCTTTCGACACTATTAACCATTCTGTATTAATAAATAGACTGAAATCTTGGGTGGGTCTCTCTGGGACAGTGCTAAAGTGGTTCCAGTCATTTTTATCTGACAGGAAATATGTGGTTAGGCTAGGAGAATTTTTATCTTCCGTTGCCTCTCTCCCCTGTGGCCTTCCTCAAGGCTCTATTTTGGCCCCCTCCCTATTTTCATTATATATGTTACCTCTTGGATCTATTTTTAGGAAACATGGAGTGTCATTTCACTTTTATGCCGATGATACTCAAATCTATTTACCTTTTAGGAAAAATGATCCACTGGCCATGACTGCTCTTTTATCCTGTCTAGAGGAGGTTAAATCCTGGTTATCTCAAAATTTTTTATCCCTAAATGAGGATAAAACAGAAGTAATTGTTTTTGGCCCTTCAGAAAATACGAAAGCATGTAATTTTGACCTGGGATCCCTATCGGCTTTTAGGTCTTCACAGGTACGTAATTTGGGTGTTATTTTAGATGACTCACTAAAATTCGATAAACAAATTTCCACTGTGATCGGGTCCAGTTTTTATCAACTCCGTATACTTGCAAAAATTAAACATTTCCTCACTGTTAAGACCCTAGAGATGGCGGTGCATGCTTTTATTACGTCACGTCTCGATTATTGTAACTCATTATATTGTGGCATCTCCAAAGCTCAAATTGCCCGTCTTCAACTGGTCCAAAATGCTGCCTCTAGATTTCTTTTAAAAAAGAAAAAAAGGGATTACGCCACTCCACTTTTAAAGGCCCTTCATTGGTTGCCCGTTGAATTTAGAATACATTTTAAAATATTATTGTTTGTTTTTAAATCATTACACAATCAAGCACCCGGCTACCTATCTGAACTGCTGCATCAGTACATCCCCTCGAGAAGCCTAAGATCTGGTGACCAGAACCTTCTTTTAATCCCTCACTCCTGACTTAAGTGTAGAGGTGACCGTGCCTTCTCTGTAATAGGTCCTCGCCTCTGGAATGACCTGCCAGTGGAGATCCGAATGGCCCCTAGCTTGACCGTTTTAAGTCTCTTCTAAAAACCCATTTGTTTCATTGGCCTACTAGGTTCTATATTCCTGTCTATTATATTTTCTATTGTGTTTTATTTCTCTTTTCGGGTTATTTGTCTTGTTATACCATGTTTTATGTGATTTTACTACTCTTATGATGCTGTTTCTCTTGTGAAGCACTTTGGTCAGTCTTGTGGCTGTTTTAAATGTGCTATATAAATAAAGTAAACTTGAAGCTTGAAACTAGTAAATTAACTTACTTGATCTCTCATCTCCAACACCAGAAAAGAAAAAGAAAAAAGCACAGCTCTTTCACAGCTCAATAACCCCTAGGGGGGTTATTGCTACTCTCCCTGCTCTTATCCATGCTAGGCTGTATGGATGCGCAGGGAGTTCTTGACCAGAACAGAATCATATCGCTAATACAAACTCTATGCATTATCAATCATATTTGACGATAGTGGTCCGGACAGAACCCTCTGGAAAGACAGATTCTTTAATCAGTCCACTCATCACAGGCAACCCGTTACACCTGCCGCCTGACTCCACCCTGCAAACACACAAACAAAGACAAACACAGACACAACAACAGAACCTAGGATGCCACCTAAAGGCAAACAGCTGGCATTAAGGGAACAGGTGTTACCCTAATCCATAACAATATTAAATTAAATGTATTATGCTTCCATTCAAGATGAAGCTGAGGCAGGCAAATCTATCAAATCAGACAGTCACAGTTGGCTGAGAGTAAAGGAATATGCTAGAAACATGCTAAAGACAGACAATAAATTATGTGAATGGAAGAATAATTACAACAACATAAAATCAATTAGACATAAATTAAATGGGGAATTAGACTTTGTACCTTTTTTGTAACACAATGTTTAAATGATCTTTGTATTTTAGAAATTATAATGTTACTTGATTTGTGACACCATTAGTATTGTGATACTCAATTTTTTTTTTTTTCTCTCTCTCTCTTCTTTTTCATTTCAATTATGGTGTATATAGTGTTTGGTATAAAATGATATGTAATCTTTAAATTATTTCACTCCTGTTTCCCTGAAGTAGCATAACCAGGTGATTGTTATTAGACTAATTAACTGCTGCTCAAGATGAACTTTCAATGTGTTTGCTGTTCACACCCTGACGAAGGCAATAGCCGCAACGCGTAGGTGTGCCTTGTGTGTATCACCTGTTTTTAAGTAACAGCCAAGATGAAATAAAGGCTTTTTAACATTACTTTTCGCTTGATTCGAGTGCCTTGGATTACCTACTATTACAAGTAGACATAAATTAAATTAGCACCAATCTTAATTATGTTGTAAAATATGATTGATGAAGTTTTGTTATTCATTATATATATTAAGATGGTATTGCCTAATAGTAAACTAAAAAGAGTCAAAGTGAAGTTTCTATCTTCTCTTTTTATTGGATATTTGTAACAAATGAATAATTTGTATTAACAAGCACCCCACCCACCAATATCTTACCATCCCTTTAGTGCCCTTTTTTTTGGTTTGGGCCACAGCCCCTTAAAATGTCTGTGCACGGCCCTGCAAACAGCCACACATTTAAACAAAAGAAAACAGAAGGAGAATCAAACCCAAGTCCTGACAGGTTACATTGTTATACAAAGTGTTGAGATTTTTAGAATGCACAATCTGGCTGTCATCTGCATATCTGTGATATGGGATCACTATGGATCAATATATGATCCAGATACAGCTCACATATAGGGGACATCACAAAAAAAAAAAGAACTGTCCTCTTTCCTTATTTCCTCTCTGAGTTATTGCATGTCATATATGAAATATATGTAAAATTTCCCTTGAGCAAACTTTTTTTTTTTTTTTGTCTTTATCAGCAGTTTCTCAGCATGAGAATGTCTAAATTATTATTTTTTTTATTCAAAAAGGTAAAAAGTTTTCTTTGAAACGATACCAACTTTTTGACTCTCCTTGCTAGAGATTTGAAGTTATGAGTAATTAATTTTGTGCATGTCAAAAATGCCTACCTTTCTTTCAAATGCTATATTTTTTTATTTCTGCATGCGATCAGCACAAAATTTGATCCAGATACAGATCACATATAGAGGAACATCACCAAAAAATGAACCTGCTACCGTATATCCTTCATGAGATATTCTATTTTAAATCAGAATGATTTTTTTTGCTGTTTATTTGCAGTTCATTTAAAAATTTATAAACTTCCTCGTGCACTTCACGAAGTGGAATACACTTTGAAATGGCAGAAGGGATTCCCTTAAGGGGAAGTGCAGTGGAACGCAGCCTCAGTAGGAGCTATGGGGTTGTGAACTGAAGTCACATGACCGTGACACGTGACAGTGACAGGATGTGGGTGTTAGGGCTGTGACGGTGGCAAATTTTTACTACCGCGGTGGTAAATCACCAACAACCGCCGTGTTGCGGTGGTGGGGTCCGAAGGGGGGGCGGGGTTTGTTTATATAATATAATATATATATATAATATATATATATATATATATATATATATATATAGAGGTTGCGTTAGACTTGCTTTTAGCCGTCATTTGATGGACAGGATCGTAAAAAAAATTACATCATAATCAATATTACCCATCATTTTAATTTTTATATTTTAATGATAAGACATTTTATTCACAAACTTACAGGGTAAACAAATAAGCATAGGCTTGCATTTATTTATACTATGAAAAGAAAGTTGATCAAAGATGAGCTGCGTCACTTTCAGTTTTCATCTTGAACTCTTGTCACGGATTGTGAGTGAATGCGATCATCCTTTCCTCTACTGTACAGAACAAAATAAACATGAATGAAAATAAAAAAAAAAAATATGTTGAAAGATACAGTAGCTTACCAAAATCTGTATCATGTCAATTCAGTCAGTGTTGCCAATGTCATGTAACATTATACCTCAGAAAAGCCATTCGTTGACCATAAACTTAGTCAGCAAGAAAAATAAAAAAAAAACTTAAGCATGCATAAGTAACTTTATCATTATACAATTTACTTAAACTGGGTGCTCGTCTGTGTGTAATCAAGCGCATCATTTTCATTTTATTCTGAACTCGCTCTCTGCTGCCACACTGGAGCGCGCTCACCACCTACTGGACAGGGGTGGGAATTACAACAAGTTTACATACAAACTACATAATCTGTCAAAATGACGGACGGGCTTCAGATTTTTTCCCGTCACTGCTAAACAAACTCCATTAAAGACGGAAAAATTTCAGTTATCGCGATCTCTGAGATATATAAATATATTATATATGACGTCACACTACCGCCGGTGACACTCCACGACCGCGGTGCCAACTTCACCACCGCGGTGGCGCGGTTGTCATGCCTACCGTCACAGCCCTAGTGGGTGTAATTTAACGTGTCATTTCTTTCAAAATGACATTTGAACCTAAAAAAAAAAAAAAATTCAGTTTGTGAATATTTATGCGAATGTGTTAGCTTAACTGACCTATTAAGAATAACAAAATGCACTCTAAAAGTAATTTATCATGTGTTTTGTCCTCCTGCATAATGAATTCTCCTGGTTCACTACTGGTTGGTAGTGTACACATAAAAAAAAAAAAAAAAAAAAAAAAATAGCAAACAAACTTTTTTATCTGAATATTTACCTTTTCACCACAATATTTTCACAGGAAATATGTCTTTGCAGCCAATTCAATGTCTCAAAAATAAGACTTGCATTTGAACAGCACTGGAAACATTTTGGAACAAGTTTCCTTAGTAAACTGGATCAAAGTTTTACTCTTATCAGAAACAGGAAGATTGTAAAACATAGAAACTCACTGAACGGCATTGTCAACCATGGTAGTGAGATTACTGGCATTAAGCAGACTGGGTTATCAAATAGTTTTGAACGGTTTGTCTTACAGAAAGCTAGAGCTATTCTTGCGGATTGTACTCATCCACTGTTGCATGAGTTTAAAATGCTTCCTTCTGGTATACGTTATAGTATGCCTAAACTTAAAAGCAATCAGTATAGAAGTTATTTTATTCCCACTGCTATAAGATTTTTAAATTTGTAGGATGTCAGAATGTTGTGTTTGCTGGTTGTGTTTTGTTTGTGTATTTTGGTATAATATGTTTACAAATTTTATGCTACATAAAAAATTCACCCCCTGGGCTTATAATAAACTTGAACCTTGAACCTTGAAAATCATTGATTAATCTTATGTACCCACAAAGCACACAGTTTAAAGGTTGTCTTAATCAAATATTAAACCATTTCCTTAACGCAAGTGAAACCAACGGTGATTATGATTTCATGTTCACTTCTATGCCATTTTCTGATACTCTTCTGGGGATTCATAAAAAGTATACAGACATAGCCCTGTGGGATCTTTGAAGCCGCTGTTGGTTTTCAGCCTGAAATCTCTGCTTTTTCTGGAATATTCTCTTAAATCTCTGGTGACACTCCTAAAAGTAGAAGGTAAGGGAAACTGTTCACTTCTAATTCTAAAACATAGTTAATTGTACCTAAATTGTTACCTGAAAGAGAGAGAATTTTGAAAAGCTTTATTTTAAAACACAGTATTTTCAAAGCAAAAACTTTCCAAAAATACCAACAAATAACTAAACCATACAAATGTAAAATAAATATTAAAACTATAAGCAATAAACTAAGTAGTACACACACATTTTTTTTTTCTTCTAGATTTCCAGATTGCAAGTTTTGCTGTGAATAATTAAATGGATGAAAAACCGTTTTAACTTATGAACAAAAAGGACAACCCACCCCTACAGAAGGATTAAGGTGTGCTAGTGGTATTTGACATTTGATATCAACAGTGCTTTGATCTGCCTGCATTGACACTATTCTTTAAGAGCTGCTGTGCAGCCAAAATAATGTACCAGTTATCAATGTAAAGCTGCTTTGACACAATCTGCATTGTAAAAAGCGCTATATAAATAAGGTGACTTGACTTGACTTGTATGTGGCTATGGTACATCCTCCATTGGAGGTTGCCTGTTTGTTTGTCAACTGGTCATTTGTATTGTCAGTATTCTTGTTATTTTATATCTACCGATCTTTGACCTCGTCTTGAACAGGAAGGAACAAGGTGGCAGAGCAGATCCAGTGTTGTCCAGACCAGAAAAAACACCTGACACCTGAGTAGACAAGTTTTGTGCACACCTTTTCTACACACCCTCCCAGTTTTTTTTTTTTTTTTTTTTTTTTTCAATTGCTAAAAAGCATTTACCAATACTTAAGTACTTTTTCTAAACTCTTAACACAGCAACACACCTACATCCAACCCAACCCAGTCTCATGGACAGACATACTTGAGGTAACATTTTTGCAAGTCGCAAAATATGTACTAATACGTACATATCACTGCAGTTTCCATCAGAAATGAATGCTAGGGGCAGTAAAACAGCAAGCTTTTAATCGTTTTCATACAAAGTTATGATTACACAGGGTCATATTATGGATTAATAAACACTTGTTTTTACGTCTCCTTGCAAAATATTATGTTATGATCTCAAAACACTTTTACCAAAGTGCGCGATTTGTAAACAAATACGTTTTGGACTTTAAAAACCTTTTTCAACATATAACTCTATCAAAACACAGCAAACCTGATTCAAAATTGAGTCATTCTGTCAAAACACTAGCACTAGTTTTCTATCCAACATGAACATATAGTCAATCAAAGCACAATGACTGTCAAAATACTAACAGTTCATGGCATTATGAAAACTGCATTACTCTCATGTTTAAGTTCTACCAGCAGAAAATATGAAATCCATAGTTTTTAATATTCAGTTTCCTTTTACTGCAGTACAAGTTTAATGCATGCAAGCCATTCTACATTTTTGGTTGAGTGTTGAATGTGTGCGGGGGTGCCAGAATGGCATTGTTTGGTACATTGTTGTGTCTGAAGAAAATTGATGAGTAATAAATAATGTTTTGCCTAAGATCTGTTGTTCCTTTTTGTCTTAACTTATATTTTTTAATTCAGCTTACTTGAAAATTTTAAGGCAATCGGTTTCCTAAGATTTTCCTAGTAATGTGAACACTAGTAATAAGTTAACCCAACTAATGGTTTTGAGTTAACAGAACTTGACTAACAAGTTTTCTTTACTTAACTGAATTAAGTTATGACAGCTGGATAAACATGTTGTTCCTGCCATTTTATTCACAACAGACTATCCATACTTAATTTGTTTTGGCTGGGAGGGACTTTAGTTGGTTAGGCTTCTTAAATAAACCAGTATTTCCATCTAAGCTGATTGTTTAGCTTAACACTCAACACAGTCTGGAGCTGATAGGAATATTAATTTATATTATGCATAATAGCAAAAATATGCCTCTCAAAATATGTAATGTATAATCAAATATATTATTTATTTTTATGAACAATTCTAGTGTTTTTACAAAAAACCTAATGAATTGCTTTGTTGAAAGCAGGTTGAAGAGTGCATGTGTTCTGTGAGGAGGACACATTCAGTCCAGAGATCATCATGAGTTCCAGGTGAGTTAAAATTCATATGCTTTCTACAGAGAGGTTCAGTTCACTTTCAAAAGTGTGGAAGAAACATTATTTCTAATTTTGCCCAAGAACTTAATCAAATCAAATAAACTTGGCCAGATTGTAGGTCTTAGTTTGGGGACACAATTGACATGGTATGGCCCAGATTAGCTAACAGGTTGTATACAATTGTAAATCATGCAATACAATATTCATATCATATGATAGATATCCTAATTCTGAATAACTTTGCCTCTAGGACCACTGCTGTCAAACAAATTGTTCATTAAGTATTTAAAATTATTAAAATAAAATAAAAATAAATAAATAAATAAACCTTGCACAGCAAAATTCCCAGTGTTAATTTAACAACCCTCAGTGTTTAAATATTTCCACACTATAAATAACCCTGGTGCAGTGTTGAAGTTAATGAGATAATTAAGTCATTAATTAAGTGATGATTGAGCATTAGTGGTGACACCTGATGTTAATAAGCAGAATCACTGAAGGAAAGAGAAACAATAAGAACATAAAAGAGAGAAACAACAACTACAACTGACTTCCAGCCTTTAAACATAATTACACTTATTAACCAGACTGACTTTATTTCTGTCATACATCTACAAACATTCTTATTGAGAATTAGCAGAGGTTTAGATGATGATGTTTTAATGAAAGTTTACTTACATTTAAAAGTGTAATCTGGCAATTTCTCAAAAAAAAAAAAAAAAATGTTTTCATTGGCGTGCAATAAATTCTGGGGTAGGCAACGCTGTGAAGAGACCATCTGTTGTAGCCCTCATTTTATGGAAAAAGAAGAACGCATTTGTTGGCTGCATTTAAAGGACCCTTCGAATTGGGACAGCCTTTGTCAAGGCTATACCTTCCACTTTAACAAGTCGCAAGGACGCGGCCTTCAAAGGATGCTTTCCCTGAATTGGGACACAACTATTATCTTTAAATAAACAGGAATCGAGGGCTGATAGGCTGCCACTTCCTGCCACACAGGCTTGCTATATAGTATCTTAAAAATGCGCTTAAAGACCTTAAAGTGATTGAATCCCGGAAATTGCTGTTTGCAACTATGTTTATTATTTTCTTGTCATTGTTAAAAAAGGGGAAAAAGAATGTATGTGAAATTATTGATCTATCTTAAAATTGCAACAGAACTACGTTCACGATCACAGCGTTTTTAAATCGAAATGTAAAGTTTGAACATGTTCAACTTTTGAAAACATAAGAAAACAACAAAAAGAAAACGGCCCCTTTTTATAAACGGCCCCTTACATGTTCATGTAGCTCACTGCGCTAAAGCCCTAATTTTGTGTGACAGTTGTTTATATTCTATTGAATTGTACCTGTTTCGGCTGATAGGAAATTGAAAAGTGGTCCCTACAACTATTTAGATCAAATTAATTAATGCAAAAACTTGGCAACATGCTGTGTGAAGACTGCTAACCTCAAGATAAATATTAATAGCCAACACAATCTCAGGGAAATTCGATCTGCTTACGGCCTACTGACAGGGGTGGACCTTCATGCTTACTTTTTTTTCCTTCTAAAAATCACATTTTTCATAAAAATTACTTTGTATGAATTTATATGAATTCACCACCCCATAAAATAGTAATGTTTTCTTGTGAGATCAGATTGGAATAGCAATATTTTAACTTTCAACTGAATTTGGATTAAAATATTGCTTATATACATTATGTACTTGTTGAAAATGTACTGTATGCATTTCTAGTCTGGAATTCTTGCTACACAAATATCCTGAGAATAATTTGCCTCCATCTGTACCTTACAGACTGCCGATGCTTCCAGCAAACAGCTCAACTCTGATTCATCAGGGTCCTCCAAAACGAATTTGTCTACATACAGAGAGAAAAGAGCTTGATGATCATGGAAAAGTCAGGAAATGGACCTATGGGAACAAAGATGTCAGTAAACGAAACATAATTTCACTGCTGGTGGGAGAAACCGGTGTTGGTAAGACGACTCTTGTCAACACCATGGTCAACTACTTACTAGGAGTGAAGTTTGAGGATGAAGAGTGGTATGAAATCACAGAAGAAAAAGAAGCAAGTGACCAATCACAAACCTCTGAAATTACTATGTATGAGGTCTGTCCTGTAGAGAGTCCTATATCTCTCACTATCATTGATACTCCAGGATACGGAGACACTAGAGGACTGGAAAAAGATCTGGAAGTTGCTGAGAATTTATCCATGCTGTTTCAGAGCAATGATGGAGTTCGTGAGATTGACGCTGTGTGTTTTGTGGTTCAAGCGTCTAAGAATCGTCTCACAGACAGACAGCATTACATTATCAGTTCAATTCTGTCTTTGTTTGGAAAAGACATTGTGAACAACATTGTGTTTTTAATCACTTACTCTGATGGTCTGCCACCGGAAAACGTTCTCAGCGCGATTAATGAAGCTAAAATCCCCTGCAGACGAGACCACAGCGGCCAACCTGTTTATTTCTTATTCAACAATAGGCAGGCTGAAGCCCGTCACACTGGAGAACGTAATATTCGTGCTCAAAGAGACGCATGGGAAGACAGCATGGATGGCATGAAGAACTTCCTTCAGTCTCTGGATGAAAAGAACAGAAGAAGTTTGGAGTTGACTTCAGATGTCCTGATAGAGCGCATTCGATTAGAAGCGTCCATCTGCAACTTACAGCTGCGAATTCAAGAAAAAGAGTCAAAAAATTTTGAAAAAATTCAGATCCAACAGGCAATGAGAGAAAGCAAGGAAAAGATTGAACAGTGTAAAAACTTCCCCATTAAAGTAAAAAAGACAGTCAAAGTAAAGGTGCCCATTGAAGGTGCTTCATGGAAGAACAGGAAGGCGACGACCTGCACCGTCTGTGAGGAAAACTGCCATGAGATTGGCTGCTGGTGGATTTCTAATCCCAGCAAATGTGAAGTCATGAAAGACGGCTTTTGCACCGTGTGCACAGGGAAGTGTCACCACAGCAAACACGTCAAAGAAAAAATGAAATATGTCATCAGAAACACAAGCATGATTATAGACTTTAACGATTTTAGAAAAGAATTTGAGAATACATCCTTTAATAGGTTTTCAGTTGTAATGGATGATCTTGACAAAGATCTGAAGGAGATTGAGGACCAAAAGTCAAATCTTCTGTCTGAAGCTTACCAGAACATCAAGCATCTGTCTCAGATCGCATTAAAGCCAGACTCGGCCTTCACTCTTCAGCATCTGGACTTCTTCATCCCCAGAGTGAGGGAGGCTGGGAAAGAAGACTGGGTCAGAGAGCTGGAGGAAATGAGGAGAAAAGCTGTAGCTGAAAAAGCCAATAAAGATGCTCTGAGTTATCTGACAGCTGGTCTGGAAAAATTGAATCTTTTGCCACGAACACATGCAGAACATATGAAATAATGAATTTTGTAGATCTTAACATAATCAAAATCTCCTTTAAAGGTGCCCTAGAACTTTTTTTAAAAGATGTAATATAAGTCTAAGGTGTTCCCTGAATGTGTCTGTGAAGTTTCAGCTCAAAATACCCCATAGATTTTTTTTTTAATTCATTTTTTTAACTGCCTATTTTGGGGCATCATTATAAATGAGCCGATTCAGGGCTGCTGGCCCTTTAATTCTCCTGCTCCCCCGCCCACGGAGATCGCGCTTGCCTAAAACAGTGCCTAAACAAAGTTTACACAGCTAATATAACCCTCAAATGGATCTTTACAAAGTGTTCGTCATGCATGCGGCAGATTATGTGAGTATTGTATACTGTTATATTGTTTACATTTGATTCTGAATGAATTTGAGGCTGTGCTCCGTGGCTAACGGCTAATGCTACACTGTTGGAGAATTTATAAAGAATGAAGTTGTGTTATGAATTATACAGACTGCAAGTGTTTAAAAATGAAAATAGCAACGGCTCTTGCTCCGTGAATACAGTAATAAAACGATGGTAGCTTTAACCACATTTAACAGTACATTAGCAACATGCTAATGAAACATTTAGAAAGACAATTCACAATATCACTAAAAATATCATGATATCATGGATCATGTCAGTATTATTGCTCCATCTGCCATTTTTCACTATTGTTCTTGCTTTACCTAGTCTGTTGATTCACCTTTGCACATCCAGACGTTCTGCCTTGTCTAATGCATTTCATAATGTTGGGAACATGGGCTGGCATATGCAAATATTGGGGGTGTACATATAATGATCCCGACTGTTACGTAACAGTTGGTGTTATGTTGAGATTTGCCTGTTCTTCGGAGGTCTTTTAAACAAATGAGATTTACATAGAAGGAGGAAACAATGGAGTTGAGACTCACTGTATGTCATTCCATGTACTGAACTCTTGTTATTTGACTATGCCAAGATAAATTCAAATTTTCATTCGAGGGCACCTTTAATGGATTCTGTTTACTACAGAATAAGAAACAGGTGATGTTGTGAAATTTTTATGACATGAACAAATCAATATGCTTCAAAGACCTAAAGTGTTAAATGGAAACCAGTATGACATTATATGGCACCCATTGCATTTATTTGATATATAAGCATGTTTAGTGACAATTATATTATATTTGAAAAGTTATCTTAAAATAATTAATTGTTTAAACAAGTAATCCATTAATTATTTTAAATTAGTCTTTACTTGATCTTTAATTTTAGGATGGTGGATAGTAGCTTTACTAATCCTGGTTAAACTTTTCTACATTTTGTTTATCAATTGCAGAATTGTGAAGTACCTGTATGTCTGTTTCTATCTACAAGTGGAAAATAATCTTTTGTTAAATAAAAATTAAATTATATACATTCTCCAAAGCACTAAGGATAATCCATTGCCTCTGACATGTTTTCTCATCGTCATGTTACCTAACGTTTAGTTACCTAAACTCATAATCAGAAGAGCTTTAGAGAATCAGAAGAGCTTTATTGCCAGGTATGTTGTTTACACATACTAGGAATTTGTTTTAGTGACAGAAGCTCCACAGTGCAACAGAGTGACAGCGACAAGACAAGACACATAATAAAAAGAATAAAATAATAATATACAAATTTACAAGATAGACAAAATGCAAAAAAAGCAAAAAACAATATTTAATATAGACAATTGTATGTACAGTTATTTATATCTCAATTTGCACACATAAGTGTTTTAAGTAAATAATGTGTAATAGTGTTGTGTGTTCCGTGTTTGTCAAGTGTTCATGAGATGGATTGCTTGAGGGAAGAAACTGCTCCTGTGTCTGGTCGTTCTGGTGCTCAGGGGTCTGTAGCGTCGACCGGATGGCAACAGTTCAAAGAGGGAGTGTGCTGGATGTGAGGGGTCCAGAGTGATCTTCTTTGCCCTTTTTATCACTCTGGATAAGTACAGTTCTTGGAGAGTGGGGGAGGGTTGTACCAATGATTCGCTCAGCAGACCGGACTACCCTCCGTAGTCTTCTGAGGTCAGATTTGGTAGCTGAGCTGAACCAGACGGTAATTGAAGTGCAGAGGATGGATTAAATGATGGCAGAGTAAAACTGTTTCAGCAGCTCCTGTGGTAGGTTGAACATCCTCAGCTGGTGAAGGAAGTACAACCTTTGCTGGGCCTTTTTTACAATGGACTCGATGTGGTTATCCCACTTCAGGTCCTGAGAGATGGTGGTGCCCAGGAACCTGAATGACTCCACTGCTGTCACAGTGCTGTTCATGATGGTGAGTGGGGGGAGAGCAGGGGGGTTTCTCCTGAAGTCTACGATCATCTCCACTGTCTTGAGTGTGTTGAGCTCCAGGTTGTTAAGACTGCACCAGACAGCCAGCTGTTCAACCTCCAGTCTGTAAGCAGACTCGTCACCGTCCTGGATGAGGCCGATCAGTGTGGTGTCATCCGCAAACTTCAGGAGCTTGACAGAGGGGTCTTTAGAGGTGCAGTTGTTGGTGTAGAGGGAGAAGAGCAGTGGGGAGAGGACACAGCCCTGAGGGGCGCCGGTGCTGATGGTGAGGGTGCTGGATGAGAGTTTTCCCAGCCTCACTAGCTGCTGCCTGTCTGTCAGGAAGCTGGTGATCCACTGACAGACAGAGGTGGGCACGGAGAGCTGAGTTAATTTGGGCTGGAGGAGTGATGGGATGATGGTGTTAAAAGCAGAGCTGAAGTCCACAAACAGGATCCTCATAAAAATCCCTGGTCTGTCCAGATGCTGCAGAACATAATGCAGTCCCATATTGACTGCATCATCCACAGACCTGTTTGCTCGGTAAGCAAACTGCGGGGGGTCCAGTAAGGCTCCAGTGATGTCCTTCAGAAAAGCCAGAACCAGTCTTTCAAATGACTTCATGGCCACAGATGTTAGAGCCACAGGTCTGTAGTCATTTAGTCCAGTAATTTTGGGTTTCTTTGGGACGGGGATGATGGTGGAGCGTTTGAAGCATGAGGGGACTTCGCACAGCTCCAGTGATCTGTTGAAGATCTGTGTGAAGATGGGGGCCAGCTGGTCAGCGCAGGTTTTCAGACAGGCTGGTGAAACGCTGTCTGGGCCTGGTGCCTTTCTTCTCTTGTTCTTTCTGAAGACCTGGCGCACATCATCTTCACTGATCTGAATTGCAGGTGTGGGGGAGAGGGGGGTTGTTGGAGGTGTTAATGGTGTTTTTTCAAACCTGCAATAAAACCCATTCAGATCGTCTGCCAGTCGTTGATTCTCCACAGAGCTGGGGGATGGTGTCTTGTAGTTGGTGATAACTTTCAGACCTTTCCACACTGAAGCTGTGTCATTAGAAGAGAACTGCTTCCGAAGTTTATCAGAATAATTCCTCTTTGCCACTCTGATCTCCTTTTCCAGTGTGTATTTGGACTGTTTGTACAAGACTCTGTCCCCATTTCTGCGAGCATCTTCTTTGGCCTGACGGAGCTGGCTGAGTTTTGCAGTGAACCAGGGTTTGTCGTTTTTGTAAGATAAATGAGTCTTTGTAGGAATACACAGATCCTCACAGAAACTGATATATGAAGTTACAGTCCGGGTGTTGTTGCACGCTCTCTGTGATCATATCAGCGAGTATCTGTAAAGCCGAGCTCACGTGCGCTTGCGGAGGAATGTAGACGCTCACCAGAATAAACAAACAAAACTCCCGCGGCGAATAGAACGGTTTGCAGTTAATGAAGAGTGTTTCCAGATCTGGACAGCACATCTTCTTTAACACAGTTACATCTGAACACCACCTTTCGTTGATGTAAAAGCACGTCCCGCCGCCGCACGATTTCCCTGTTGATTCTGTGTCGCGATCTGATATAAACAGCTGAAAGCCCGGCAGACTTAACACGCTGTCCGGAATGGCGTCGTTCAGCCAGGTTTCCGTGAAGCACAGAGCAGCCGAGTTTGAATCCTTATTTGTCCCGGGAGAGCAGAAGGAGTTAGTCCGTTTTGTTGGGCAGAGAGCGGAGATTCGCCAGATGGATGCTAGGCAGCGGCGTTCTTAATCCACGCTGTCTGAGCTTCACGAGGGCGCCGGCGCGTTTCCCGCGTCTGCGCGTCCTGAAGCGTCTCAACACCGCTGCCGCTCCGCCAACTACATCATTCAACAAAACGTCTGAATAATCGAAATCCGGTAAAATATTTTGTGGTGTGTACTGCCGAATGTTCAGCAGTTCATCCCTGGTAAAACTTATGGTGTTTGAAAAACAGAAAACAGGAAAAACTAACAAAAACAGTACAAACACTGGAGAGCTAAGCACTGAGGCTGCCATGCGCGGCGCCATCTTGATAATTGTATATAATTATGAGTTGTGCTGATGTTCATGTGTATTTTAACTCAAATACATTCTTTCAACAAGACTTTTCAAGACAAGACTTTAAAACACTGTAACTGCTGGAGCTAAACCTTGACCCCCATTGGGCTGCCCCAACATCCTACCATTGGTTGAACCAGAAGTTGACACATATAGACCACAATGATTGATCTATGTTTCAAACACAGCATAAAGCCAATGCCATCTCACTCACCATCAATCAACCGATTTCTGCACTTTTGCTAATCAACCAAACTTACTGGAGTGCAAACTATTGGGAATCTGTGTTATGGAAACTTTAGAGTCTAGTCATTGCAGCTAAAGACACAACCCTAGTGAAAAATAAATATACAAAAATCTATTTGAAATACATTTATTTTATGCTAAGTGTACTACAATTGCATTTACATTTGCATGCAATTAATATAAATACCCTGCAATTGAAATGAAATGAAATATACTTTATTGTCCCTAGTAGGGAAATTTGGAGTAGACTCCAATGCTCCAACATCACCTGGTACACCTATAAAATATATACACACAATACATACAATAGATATACATCCAAAACACATGCACATAACAAAAATGAGTGTCACTGCTCAAGATTTAGCAACTTGATAGATACAGGCAAAAACAAATTTTTAAATCGGTTCAATTTGCATCGTGGGATCCTGTACCTTCTGCCAGAAGGTAATAGTTCGTAGCTGGAGTAAAGTACATGGGATGGATCACTAAGGATCCTTTTAGCCTCTTTCAATATACAAAGTTCAAAAAGAGACTGGATGCTGGGATAGTCTTTTTGCCCGATCAATTTCATAGCAGTTTGTATGATACCTTGTATCTTTGTTTTAGATTTTACATTGAGGTTTCCGTACCAAGTAGACACTTTTGTACAATTGTACTTTTAGTATACTTAACGTCTGCTAAACTGGAACAAGTATTTTTCTGTTGAGGTCCAACTAAAGATATACTTAAGTATATCTGATTATGCTAAAGTGGAACTATTGCAAGTATACTTTAGTACAAGTATATATCTTGCATTCAAATTATACAGTGATCATACTATCCTTACTAATAGTGATATTAAACACAATTTAGGCTTAATATTAGAAATATGCATTGTGCAATAAAGAAGAATTGCAAATAAAGTTTATTAAAATATTTATGTCAGTATGTCTGTAAATAGTCAACATTTGAAGTGGATCAAAACCATTCATCAAAGTTGTCCTAAAACCTTCTTCTAAGGACAACTTTGATTAACTTTTTTGATCCACTTCAAATGTTGACTGCTATATTTAATGGGTTTTTAGTTAGTGTGAAATGAATGTAGGCCTATTTTAAATACATTTTGGTGGTTTTTTTTCACTAGGGCAGACTCTGCATCCATTGTCTCTGACATATTTTCTCACCGTCACGTACTTAACTCTGAAACTCTTAAGAAAATCCAGAGCTACATAAACTCATAATTATGAGTTGTGCTGATGTTCATGTGCATTTTAAATATTATTCTTTCTGACATGACTTGAAAACACTGTAACTGCTGAAGCTAAACCTTGACCCCCATTGGCCTGCCCCAACGTCCTACTATTGGTTGAACCACAATGATTGATATGTTTTGAACACGCCATAAAGCCAATGCCATCACACTACCCAACAATCGGTTTTGCTGTACTTTTGCTAAACAGCCGAACTCGCTGGAGTGCACACTATTGGGAATCTGTGTTGCAGATTTTGGCATATTTGTCAGAAGGAAACTTTCGAGTCTAGAAAGTCATTGTAGCTAAAGACACAAGTCTCACCATGTATTTCAAATCCGAGAATGATCAAATTATTTTTAGATGATGCTATATAATTTTTAGATGAGACTTTCTTTTTGTGCAAACCACAGAAAACATGAGGTATGAACTGAAGCATCTAGTTTGTTTCTGCTAATTGGCTGTAAGGGCAGAATGTTCAAATCCAACTTTTGCCTCCAGCTCAGATGTTACCATGAGAAATTTGCAAGTAAATTGATTTCATTTGTTACATTTTTACTTCAGTAATTTATTTTAGTTGAATAATATTTGACGTGTTATGACTAAATGTCCAATTCAATGAACAGTATTTGAGTTCTACTTGTCTAGTATAAAAAATAGTATTGGCCTAGATAAAAGTTTACAGGAAATGCGTTTTGAGTTGCAAAAAATAATCATTAAGTAAGTTTTATAATTATGACCTTTACCTTTTTTAATAATTTGCTCACACTTTGAATATCAGGTAGGCTGATGTCTAATTCAATTCAAATTTATTTATATATCACTTTTCACAATTTTGCATTGTTTCAAATAGATATATATATATAGTAGTAACATACTTTTTTTTTTTTTTTTTTTTTTTTAATTATGACAAATAAAGAAAACAACATATAGTCAGTTTGAAATTCATGTACCTGATCAGAAGTTTGTGTATTTCTAATGCACTTCAATGCACCTATACTGTAAAACACTTTTCTCATTAATGCTACTTTAATGGCCTTATTTGCAATTTGAAATATGGACTGCAGCCCTTAGGGCAGTCAAAATATTATAAATTATTAAATTAATTATTAAACTGATCCAGACAAAAAAAAAAAAAAAAAAAAAAAACAGAAATTTAAAATATTAAATAAATCTAGAAATTTACTGCATAAAAAAAGTTAATCATTTTAATTTATGTGTCACATATAAATCTGCAGCTTAATGCAAGACCGCCAAATCATTTAATTGCATTTTTGTCAGGAGCAGTTGTGGTGCATTGAGAGTTGAAGCGCGCAGAGATAAATGGCAGAGCAATCCCCCTGTACTCAATATACATATAAATCTGTTCTCATTGTCTCATTGATGTTCACTGGATAAGTAAGTTACTGGTATGCTGTGGGTGTCTGTATTAAGGCATGTTCTAAAGCTGTAACTTTATAAAGATTACTTTATTGTAGCCTATTTGAAGCACACTATAATGATGCCATTAGCACACTACAAGTTAACTTGGAATGCCATTGCAATGTGTTTTAAAATCACTAAAAGTTTGTTATCAGTATAATATTTATGTATGTTCAGCACTCTTATAATGTAATTGAATTGCAATTCTAATGTCATCAAATACATTAAAGTTTATGCTGAGTGAATTCTGCATTTCAAAACTTAAATACACGAGTATATTTAAAGTGTACTTAAGTATACTTGGAATAGTTCACTTTAGCACAAAAACAAGTATATTTAATACAACTTTAGTTGAACTTAAGCACTGCTTTTGGACAACTAATATGCATTTAGTACAAAATTAGTTGTTCCAATTTATATATTTAGTTATACTACATACGAATACATTTTGCTTAAGTATACCACTTTTTTACTAGGGTATGCATTTGAAATTTTTAAATAATAACCATACAATAGTTGAATTTATAACTTCTTGAATCAAGTGTGACGTCAAGTGTGACGTCATAAACAGGCAACACTCAATCCAATCGATTGGTTTCGCTGGTGCCACCAGCCAGTCTGACAAAACCAAAACACTTGCAACACACAAAAAAAAAATAATAATCACAGAATGCACAACACATAAACTAGACAAAATGCATATGGTGTACTATGTATAATCAGAATACAACTGCAGCAGGGAAATATAGTGTGTGAAATTGTCCATGGAATTTGGTGCTGCATGTGCATCCACTCCGCTGACCACCAAATGCAGAGGAGGGAAAATCAGCAAGTGCTGTGCCCAATGAGAATGTCTACTTTTTTTTTTTTTTTTTTTTTACCTCACTTCCTGTTTCTCTTCTCTTGGCCACATTCTGTCTGAGTACCGCAACAGGTAGTTGGCCACCACATTCTGCTGTCCTGGTCTGTGCTGCAACTTGAACTTATAGGTTTGGATGCGTATGCTCCATCTCATTACTCTGGATTTGTGGTCCTTCATTGTCTGGATCCACGTTAGTGCTCGTGGTCTGTCTCCAGATCAAACTCCCCAGGAGTTAATATCTTAAACTTTCGAGTGACCACTTGATGGCAAGACACTCCTTCTCCACAGCTAAGTACCTGGTCTCGCTGGGCTACAGCTTCCTGCTAATGTAGACCACTGGATTTTCTGCTCCTACGTCACCCTGGGCCAGGACAGCCGCAACTCCTGAGATGTCAGGGAAATGACTAATGCCAAAAAAAATTAATAAAAATAAAATTAAAAACCAAACAAAAAATCAGCAGGCGATATAATGCCCTTCCTAAAGCTTTTACATGAATAGACACTACTGTCTGAGAAAATATATTAGGCACCATATATGAGTATATATTATATATTATATATATATATATATATATATATATATATATTTATTTATTAATAATTGGCTTTAATTTTACTACTGTACCAAAGTCAAAGCAAATTTAAGAAAATATTATATGGAAATATTAATTTTATATTAAGTTATTTATTTCCATATTTCGACACATTAATTTCAGTTCCAAAGCAACATGTTTAAATTATAGTCATAATAATGTGGTCAACAGACCTGGAACTACATCAGCCATGAAATATAACATCAACCAATTTTAGAATGCACTGTATTTATTTGTTTTAAGATGGGTAAGATGCATAGACTTGCCATAAAGCTGCTATTTCATGCTCACCACTTACCTGATTGACTCTCTCAAACTAATATTTGCTCTTGGATTACTCACACAAATTTGCTTACCCCTTTTTTTGGATGACATTCGTGCACCGGGTTGTTTACATGAGGCACAATCCACACAGAGGCAGAGGAGGAACTTACGCTGGCGAGAGCAATCCTCACTGAGTACTGAGTAAAAGCACGACCCTATAGGTCATTTTTCGTTACGTTTTGAAGTCATGCGCCCTCTAGCTGGCGTAAAAAATAATGACAGTGTCGTGTTACGTCTGTCGTCATGAAATGACGAATGACTGTCATTACCAATGAAAATGCGTGTTCATTTAAATGCAATGTGTGGACTTTTTACAACATTTCTCCTATTTCTGTTTAGCAAAACATTTTTTAACGACTACACCAACCCTAGCTACACAAAACCCAAAATATGACACAGATAAAAGTGAATAAATTTAATGCATTAAAATGAAAGTGTCCTGTTGTTGATAGGGGCGCAACTTTATCAAATGCTCCTATAGGTCGTAATTCAGGGAAGTGACAAATGACCTATATAGGCGCATGGGCGTCGGAACCATTGTATGTGGGTGGGACAAGACCCACCCACTTTTTAAGACCAATGATATTGGACCCACTCACTTTTACCGTCTCTAATTCAGCATTTGTCTAATCCCCCCAGTGATGCTACTCCACAAACCACCAACAGATCATAAAAAATACCAAAAATAAAAAATATTTTTTAAAACATCGCCAAGTAAGACGCCGCGTTTATATAGAAATGTCTCTTTACGACCACAACAAACGGGACACTTTTCAGACGTGCATTCCACCTTCGCCTCAGCACCAGGCGCAAGTCAAACGAGCGCGAAAAAGGTAGCTTCAGCTGAACAACAGTGAACTGTGGTCAGATGAGATGTTGTCAGGCTATGTCAGTAAAACTCCAATCAGCCGTTAGGCTATAGCCTACTGTGCTCGAAGCGTGAACTCAAGAATTGCTCGCGCAAATGCGCCGGCGCGCGCTGCATATTACTTTATTATAGCTTAACTAAAGCGCTAAAGAACGGGCATGCACCGCTGTTATTCTGTTGTAAATGAAGTCATGAAATTACCAAACATGCGATTAAAGCTGCCTCAAAACTGTGCATGCATGTATGTATTTGTTGACATGGTTTTAAAGCTATTGTTATCCAATTTGTTGGCCTTAAAACGTCTTAAAATGCATATATGTACACCAAGGAAATCAAAATTTTCTCGGGGGAGCATGCCCCCGAACCCCCCTAGCAAAATTCATTTTGTGACCTCTGTAAATATAAAACCCTGCGTACGCCCCTGCTTCTTTTCTATCTAACGAAATCAAAGGTAATCGTGTATTTCTCCAATTGTGCGCACTTTGGAACTAAACTTTGTATGCACTGTGTGATCAATGTGTGAAAATAAATGGGAGCAAAAACGCGATGAATGTAAAGGTTTGGTCTCGTTGTTCTATCAAAAAAATCTACCGATTGATCTTGCCATTTTAACTCATAGCTGTCAACCCTCCCGTTTTTTCCGGGTTTCTCACGTATTTTAGCTCTTTTCCCGCGGTCTTCCCATTTTAGTATTTTCCCGTAAAATATCCCGTATTTTTACGCTCTGATTGTGTTAACTGAGAACACGCAACTATCGGTGTCTGTGAAGTGGCTTGCACTTGGGTTGCTAGACCTCCAGTCAAGCAGGTGGCAGTATACAGACAGTAGCTTAGGCTACTATTGAAGAAGAAAGAAGAAGACAGTTGCAGCGGTGGGCGGGAGGAAAAAGTAGCGGGAACTGAACTTCAAGGAGAGTAGAGTAGATGAGTGTGATGTGCGACGATGGATCAGGACGCCGACGGCCAAAATCACATAATTACCCACCAACCAAAACCGAGGACATTATGCCGATATTTGACTAAATGGGAGACCACCTTCCACTACCTGACAAGCAGCCATGTAGGTCCAAATTATGCCTCTGAAGGGTGACAAGGTTGTCTTTACTGCCTCTTTCACACATTCTTTCTGTCTGTCTGTCTCTTTCTCACTCCTACCCCCAACATTAAGCTAAAACACGTTGTAGCAAATGAAAATGTGTAAGTAATGTTTCTAAATAAAGCACTTTAAACATATCCATTGGTCTGCCATTCTTTAATATATATTGTGTAGTTATAAACTCTTTATACTATTAATGATTAGTGCTTTTTTAAAACGTTTGTGGGTAATAATCGTGTAAAAAAAAATCCCTTATTTTGGGGATGGATTCCGGGAAATCTCCCTTATTTTCAGTGTTCAATGTTGACAGCTATGTTTTAACTATCTATCTATCTATCTCTATCTATCTATATATCTATATACTTACACTTTGACTAGTATAGATAGATAACTATACTTTAGTAGTGATTACAGCCACAGGTGGTCTATCGTTAGGAAATGAGCCAACATCGAGTTTGTTTGTTTTAGTAGGCTACAACTGTTTTGATTTTATTTTAGTTAGTTTGAGAAGACTTGTATAAATGTATCTGTGGTTGCATAATAAAAGTTTCAGTTGTGATTGTGTCATTCCCTTGCTTTCTCAGATAGCCTGCATAACTTTAACCAGACATTATTATTTTAAAACACATTGAGAGTTAGATTTATGTTCTGTTTATGTTTTTTATATGCATTAATTAATGTAAACCTTCTTTATCCTTTTCTGCAAAACACACAATGCTCTCTATATGAATAGAAACATGATGAGACAGTGATATTAGCTTCCCTGCAGCACTTTCACAAGGTTTTATTTTAATGCGCTTTCCACAACAATTAAAATGTTAAAACTGAATTACAAGTGGTTAAATTGATCAGCTACAAAACTAAAAGTTACTAATGCAGGTTTTATTTAAAAAATATTTAGGCTATATGGAGAAGACATTTGGCAAAAGTATGAGGAATATTATTGTTATGTGGATAATCAGACATATACTCACTACTGTGATTGTTCTGTCATTTCTTAATTGCTTGCTCAGTTGGTAAATATTTTTAAAGAGACTTTATTAAATCCTAAAGTTAAGTGTTATTTTTTTCATATTATAAGGAAACATTCTCAATCTTTTTTCCCACAAAATTATGCATTTCATTAACAAAAAAAATTTTAATGTGGAAAAAACATGAAGCACTGTGAATCAGGATTCAGTTTAACACTGATATGAAACTATGGAACTAAATGATCAAACCTGCAGTATATTCACAATGAAATGTTTTAGTTATATTCTACAAGCTTTCCATAACAATTACAATTTTAATTACGTTTATTTAGCAGATAAAATAATAGACCATATAGTAATTTGCATATCTGTAATATCTAAGATGAAAGTAAATAATGAGAGTAGTTTCATTCTGAATAAAAAAGAGCAACTGATTCTGTGTTGGAATTTTATTCACAAATGAGAAGTCGTGACATATGACATATTTAATTAGCAAAAACACTTGTATTTAAACACACACTTTACACAGGGTCTTGTGATCCCAGACAGATGAAAGTTTGGTCTGATCATGTGATCCCAGTGATACCAGCCTTTGCTACTGACACATTCAATCTGAAATATATAATAAAATATCATTACTACAAACATGTATTATTAAAATTTTTAATACACTGTCATGTTCAAAACAAAGTGAAAAATAAAAGTGTCTGCTTTGTCTGGTGTACAGGGATATTTATGGCAAAATCATATTTGGGAGTGAAAGAATATTGGCTATAGATATTATATTAGTATCACATGCGTAAATTCACTGTGGCCTATTTGGATAATAAATAAACTATAGGCTATTTAAAGTACATTAACATGTTTTCTTGCATGTGTGCAATTTTGAAACATACTTCAAATTCAAGTCTACCCAGATTAGAAGTGTTTCTGCAAACTAGGAAAGTTTACTGCTGCCTTCACCACAGGAGTTTACAATTAATATTATTATGCTACCATACATTTTGGCAAACTTTCAAAACTATATGCTTAAAAGACTCAAGGTAATACAGAAATAGGCTACTTAAAACGCTATTGGCTCGTTTAGCGAATCCTAACGACACCTTGGCTGTGATCATTCATTGGCTGTGTTCATATCAAACATAGCTAACACATGACACGACATAACACAATATAGCTTATATAAAATCTTATGCATCAATAACAGTTAGAATATAAGCTTGACTTCGTTTAACGCTGAAACATATGCTAATTACCTTTAATGTAAGCCGAAGAGCGTGCACTAACACTTTCAGTGGCGCTTTAACTCAAAACAGGAAACTCTTGAATATTCATGTAAGCTCCGCCCAGTGTCACCGAAAATCTCAGACACCGAATATTTCATAACACCGGTTACGTGCGCTTCGGTTATATTGTATGCTCAATTTGATTATATTTCTGTATCAAATTGAGCCCGAATCAGACCCAGATGAACAGCAATCGCGGCTTTTAAAGGACGTTTATGAATGGTATTTCATTTAGTATTTGTGTCAAAGTGTTTAGATGCTGTCACTGCTGTTTGTTAGCTTTCAATATACAGTTTTATCCTGATTAAAGCTTTACTGTAGCCGAATACATGACTGAGTAGTCGCATTTTTGTAAAGGTAGCGATTAATTTATAGCATGAACAACTGTTTGTCTATGTGTAACGGAGGCCAGCTAGTAGTTGCTGTGCGAGTAAACCTCACTCCTCTAATTTCAAGAGATGCTCTAGCGACTGACGCTAGAGGTTGGATCCCTTAGCCTCCTTGTTAGAGCGTCCGACTCCCACACCGGAGACCCGGGTTCGAAACCCGCACAGAGCGGGGCGAGTAGGACCTGGGTAGAGGGGTTACATATGAACAGAGAAGTTTGTTGGTGTTTGTTGGAAAAGTATGCACTAGAATTTAGCTAACTGGCTAGCGAAGCAAAAACGAGTTGCTCTTTGTATATGTCCTTGATGCAAACAAAAATAGCAACAGAACTATACGTTTAAAAGACATGTACAAACAATAAAACATACTTACAGTTGAAGCCAATAAACAGCAGCTTCTGCTTTTAAAGTGGGAACTGCTTCATCTTTCAGTAAAAGCCTAGCTTTGTGCAAATCCAGCATTGAACTCGTGTAGATTCTGGAAGCTGTCTTCAGCATCGCATCCAGTGTAGACAATATCACAGATTATAATGGGCTCTATTATCTTTTGATGCGTCGCGTCGCGCTGCTCGCGTCCGGTGTAAACAACTCTTCCGCTTTCATTATGCTGCATGACATGGCCTCGCCCACTTTGTTGCGTGTTCCCGGGGGCGTGTTTTGCAGGCTCTTTTCCCGCGGTCTTCCCGTTTTAGTATTTTCCCGTAAAATATCCCGTATTTTTACGCTCTGATTGTGTTAACTCAGAACACGCAAGTATCTGTGTCTGTGAAGTGGCTTGCACTTGACCACGGGCGATGCACGTATGCATGCGCCGAACGCGTCTTTCCGCGCTCATGGAGTTTCTTTGAAAGCTCGCGGGAAATGTAGTATATAAATTGTAATGGACATCGGGAGAAATGGGAACACGGGGGCACCGCGATGCGACTGCAAAGGGCACTTTCACTTTCACGATCAAAGTGCACGCCATTGATAAGCATTGTAAATGCAGTATTACAGATTAAACGCGTCCTCTCGTGCGTCCTCCTCACTGGACGAGGCAATATCACTTTCGTTTCACTTTCAGATATCTCTTTTATAGATGCCATCAATGCTTTTACCTTTCTAGATGTATTTACCGAAATCAAAACAGTCCATAAACTATTATCCTCACGAAAACTTCAGTCAAGCCAGCTTGCGCGTCAACCTGAGAGATCAGCCTTCAAATTTCTCAGTTTCTGAATGGGCGGTTTGGCTTGATTGACATTATATACCATCGACCTGTCCTAAAACGTTAGCACGCTTTGATCGATGGTTTGGAGATCGCGTGTTTCTCCGTTCGAGAGCGCATTTCCGTTGATTGTTTACGAACGAAAGCTCACAGAAACGTGAAAATGAAAATGGTCTCATTTGAAAGAAAATATCCTAAGCTAAAAGATGATATAGTGTGACTGATTGAAGCAACCCTTATCAAAAGTGCAGGGGTCCTGACCCAGTGGCGCCTGCAGCTGTACGGCTGTACGCACTGTGCGTACATTGAGAGGGCGCTAATTAATGCCGTTTTTGTTTTTTTACATAATTTTTAAATTGATTATTAAAATCTATCTGCATACACTCGACATATTAAGAGAGAAAGAGAGAATGAGAATACATAAAGGTGTGCGTTTGTGTGTTGTAAAGTCAAACGTGTGTATGTGCGTCAATAGGTGGGCGTGGGGGATATGGGTGAAAAGAAATCTGATTGGCTAGTTTAGTTTCGTTTTTTTCCACATATGAAAAATGACGTTACAAATAGTTAATGTTTAAAAACAGGCTCAAAATGAGCAAACGCTCTCTAAAACAGCTAAATTCGACTGAAACATTTGCAAAATGGCCTAAAACTATTGAGTAGAGATGAAGAAATGAAGCTTTTCTCTAACTGTGTGTTCACACCGCCGGCGGCGAGAGCGTCAAAGTGACGATAGTCATTCATTTTCAA
Source organism: Culter alburnus (assembly GCA_028476615.1). Classification (NCBI taxonomy): domain Eukaryota; kingdom Metazoa; phylum Chordata; class Actinopteri; order Cypriniformes; family Xenocyprididae; genus Culter; species Culter alburnus. Next base: position 51,767 of record JAOTNS010001292.1, read on the forward strand.
TGAGAGCCGGCGGCGAGCTCCGGCGAGAGCGGCGCGGCGCGGCGCGTCTTGGACGGTGAGAGCGTCGAGGAGAGTTGAAATCAGGTTAGCTTTATGGTAATGAGCTATGACGCAGTTCGGCGGCAACCAATTGGAATGTAGAGGTCCTCGCTTGAGAGGCTTCCGATTGGTTGACGCGACTTGTCATTTACTTTGACCCTCCCGTCGGCGGCGGTTTGAACGAACAGTACAGCGTTGTTGGCAGGGCGGCCAAGGCGACTGTTGACGCTCTCGCCGGCGGCGGTGTGAACGCACGGTTAAGGTTTTGGGAAAGGTTTATGGTTTCAAAGCATCAAGAGTGTCGAAAACAGTGCCATCTTGTGGCAGGTAAAATTTACAGCACCCATAAACTTGAATGCGCAATTCCGTTGTTTTATCCATTAAGCACAAACAGCCTGACGACGCTAAATGTGTTTATTTCAATCATATAATTCACATATTAAATTTGGCAATAGATGAAATAGATTAAAAAAAAAAAAATAATAATAATTATAATAATAATAATACTAATGCATACTGAGTTGTTTGAGGCAAGTAAATTGTGTTGTTATTTTATTGTAAATACTGTTTATATGACAGAACATATGATGATGTAGTATAGGCTACAGGTTTATATATTTAAAATGTTTAGTAAATGGACTTGAACTTCCATAGTGGTCTGGATTCAAACATTCTGACACGCAAAGTATTCACTTGACTGGAAAAATTGCGACGCTTCGTTTCTCTGAAAACAATAACCACATTTCGGGACAAAGCTGCTCAGAGACAACGTAAAAAACAAAACAAAACAAAAATTTCACGAAGCATCAAGCACACCAGAGTGCAGTTACATGCATCACATGTTCTAAATGGGGAACATGAAAGAGACAGTCGATCACTCGATTTGTACAGCATTAGATCGTTCCACCAACTCTGATTGATTTAATCGGGTTTTGCGGACAGGAGAAAGGAAAAAATAAAATAAAATAAATGGGGGTGGGGGTGGTGTTTCTGTGCGTACCCTGAGATAAAATCCTGCAGGCGCCCCTGTCCTGACCCCCTGTCCCCAGTGCCAACGTAATAATCGTGTAAAAAAAAATCCCTTATTTTGGGGATGGATCCCGGGAAATCTCCCTTATTTTCAGTGTTCAGTGTTGACAGCTATGAACTATTGTTTACAAATTACAGTATTGCTTACTTAAAATGAACCCAAAATATCTTGAAAATTAACATTTATAATGTTTAATAAATGAACATTTAATTTCATTTTAGATTCATTTTAAGTCAGCCATATAGTCATTTTCAAACAATAGTTGGGTTAAATAAAACTACCCAGCACGTTGGGCAAACATTTAACCCAACAGTTGGGTTAAAACAACCCAATCGCTGGGTTTGTCCATTTTCAACCCAACTTGGGTTGTTTTTAACCCAGCATTTTTTAGAGTGTAGGCAATAAACTACCATAACTTTAAAAGACAATATCTCCGTTTGCATTGAACTTTCAGCGCTGTAACTTTGCAGATACTGTTTATGCTCAAGCAGCAACATTACACACTAACTAAAGTTAAAAAAGTTAAATCGCAATGATCCACCCCTTTAATACAACTACTTGAAACAAACATTCTGCAGTGCACCAAAAATAAAACTTGCATTTTAACACAACTGAAAGCATAAAGTGTATCAAAGTTAAACTGTTATCAGAACCATAAAGATTGTACAATCAGGGAGTATCTTATCTGTAGTACGTTATAAGTTTAAAGGTCAGGTTCATTAAATATTAACAAATTTCCTTCACTATAAGGATGATTATGATCAGTCTTCTAAAGATTCGTAAAGTATAAAGTATACAGACATAGCCCTGGTGGGTCCATTGAAGTTGCCGTTGTTTCTCTAACTGAAAATATCTCTGCATTTCAGGAATATTCTCTCAAATCTCCAGTGGCATCCCTCTTCATGCATTCTCTGATCATCCTGTCTCTGTGGTGTTTTCTCTGAGGAGGTAAGTGAGGCAGTGGAATAATCTATTTACTCTTGCTTTGCCTTGCATATGAAGACGTAGTTTGGATTTGATGAGAATATGCTAATTAAAAATAAATAAAAAATATTATTTCTTAAGACCTTTACTGTCTAGTGTTGGTTGTCATTTTATCTTTTGTTTTGTATTTTGTTTTGTTTTTTTGTTAGTGTCTTGAGTTCATGCTATTACAAAAAAAAAAAAAAAAGTTACACACTAAATTTTTCATGTGAGCATGTTAAAAGTATTAATTTCTTTAGCCATTCAACTATTATTAAATCTATAAAAAAATACCAGAAACTGTACAGTATCAAAGTTGAGTTCTACGGAAGACCTGAACCGCATGGTGGGGAGGAAAAAAAACCCCGAAAACTTATCTCGTTATTACGACATAATATCTCGTTATTTCAAGATATTAAGTCGTTATAACGACATAAGTCGCTATTTCAACATAATAACTCTTCATTGTCTATCAGGTATGATAAAGGACGCACATTTATCAATGTCCCCAGTGGCGCAACGCTAAAGTATTGGATCGAAAGACTAGCTTTTACTGCGATCGCCACGGTTCCGAATCCACCTTTTGCCGAGTTTGCTCTTTTCTAGTTTCACATCACATATCAAAAAAGGCATTTATTTTCAATAAAAATGAAAACAATGTTATAAAAGTGCAAATAACCTGCCTAACGAGTGTTTAACATTAAAAATATTATTTATTGGGCAGGGTTAGCAGCATGTTCGATATTACCCACTAGAGGGCAGAATAAGAATCAATCAAAGAATGCAATAGTTATGTTGACCTACTGTTACAAGTTGGTGCTCCAAAATTTGCATTCATCCCAGGCTAACCTTTATTGAGGTTAAATGTATTAGACCATAGTAAATAAAACAATTTACAGTGCAAATAGCTGTATATCAGGGGTGTCAAACTTACAGCCCGGTGTCCAATCTGATTTGAACTATAATAAAACATAGAGATGCACTAGTCCAGGGGCCATTTGTGTATTTACGAAGTATGTAAACGGGACTTTAACACGCTGAATACGGACACAAAGAGAACAGACCCGCCAGCAGAGGAAATACTGTACCATGCACAAGCTCACTGTTCGCGAAAAATAGGGAGAATAATAGAGATATGACAGTGGGATTGATATATCTCTGAAGGGAACTTTATTTAGAAAAGTTTTGATGGCTTTTCCTCTTATCTCCGTATAAAGTAGTAGTATTGGCTTATATTTATCGAAAAGCCCTGCTGTGTGTGTGTGTGTGTGTGTGTGTGTGTGTGTGTGTGTATAGCGGTAACCATGGAAACGCTATATCACAGCTGTTCCATTCCGTCTGCTGATTTCGTTTTGTTATGTAGCATAATTTCACAAAGCTAAAGTCAGACCACACCTAGTTTTTGCTGTTAATCTTGAAATTATTCAGTAATTTAAATTAAAAAACAACTGCTCATGCTCATGTGCATAACATATTTGCTGGGATTATGATAAAAATGCCTCTAATATCCAAATGCCAGTGTTTGCCTCTAATATCAAAGAGATATTTGTTTAAATAAACAACAAATAAATTTGCTTTAAAAAAAATCTGCAACCAGTATCAGAATCAGACGTTTTGCTTCTTATAAAAATTGAAATTGGCCATGAAAAATCAAAATAGGTGCTAAAAAAATCATTTAAAAAATCGAATAGTCTTTTCGCTGTAAAAAAAAAAAAAATTAAAAAAATACAGTTTTCTTGCAAATTAATTTGTTGTTCAAATGTTTACTATTAATGCAACTATCAGCACACTGAGGTTATTATAAGAAGAAGGTAATTCGGCCCGCATATGGTTCATTTCTTTCCAGTCCGGCCCTCAAACTAAAACGAGTTTGACACCCCTACTGTAGATGCTATTTACACTAAGTGAAAATACTGATACATCCTATTTATACTAAGTGACAATAGCAGCATTTTCATGATATGCTATTTATACTAGGTTAAATAGCGATATATTCTATTGACACCTTGTAAAAGTAGCCTATCAGTTCTTTGCAAGAAGTGTAAATAGTATTTAGATGCTGTAGGCTACATTGTACATTGTAAAAACTGAAGCCAATTTTATCTAAAAGTAACAATGCAGCATGCCATGAGAAGACAGCTGACCTTGTGGTAAATATAAAACATTGGACTTCTTGTTTTACAGAAAGCAGATTCTTCCACCACATGGAATCAACTCTGATTCATCAAGGTCCTCCAAAACGATACCGACTACATACTGAGAGAAAAGTGCTTGATGATCATGGAAAAGTCAGAAAATGGACTTATGGGATAAAAGACACCAGTAAAAGAAAGAAAATTGTGCTGCTGGTGGGAGAGACCGGCGCTGGCAAGACGACTCTCATCAACACCATGGTCAACTACTTACTGGGAGTGAAGTTTGAGGATGAACTATGGTATGAAATCACAGAAGAAGCAGCCAGAGACCAATCAGAATCACAAACATCTGAAATCACCATGTATGAGGTCTGTCCTGTAGAGAATCCTGTATCGCTCACTATCATTGATACTCCAGGATACGGAGACACTAGAGGACTGGAAAAAGATCTGGAAGTTGCTGAGAATTTATCCATTCTGTTTCAGAACAATGATGGAGTTTGTGAAATCGATGCTGTGTGTTTTGTGATTCAAGCGTCTAAGAATCGTCTCTCAGACAGACAGCATTACATTATCAGTTCAATTCTGTCTTTGTTCGGAAAAGACATTGTGAACAACATTGTGTTTTTAATCACTTACTCTGATAGTCTGCGACCAGACAATGTTCTCAGCGCCATTAAAAAAGCTAAAATCCCCTGCAGACGAGACCAAACAGGCCAACCTGTTCATTTCTTATTCAACAATCGGCAGGCTGGAGCCCGTCAAAATGAGAAACGTTACCTTCGTGCTCAAAGAGACGCCTGGGAAGACAGCATGGATGGTATGAAGCATTTCCTTCAGTCTCTGGATGAAAAGAACAGAAGAAGTTTGGAGTTGACTTCAGATGTCCTGATAGAGCGCATTCGATTAGAAGCGTCCATGTGCAACTTACAGCTGAGAGTCGAAGAGAAAGAGTCAAAGTTGTCTGAAAAAATTCAGATCCAACAGGCAATGAGACAAAACAAGCAAAAGATTGAACAGTGTGAAAACTTCCCTGTTGAAGTCAAAAAGATGGGCAAAGTAGAGGAGCTCATTATAAGCAAGTCATGGAAGAGCAGGAAGGCGACGACTTGCACCGTCTGTAAAGAAAACTGCCATGAGTTTGACTGCTGGTGGGGTTCGAATCCCAGCAAATGTAAAGTCATGAAAGATGGATACTGCACCGTGTGCACAGGGAAGTGTCATCACAGTAAACACGTCAAAGAAGACAAGAAATACGTCATCAGAACCTCAAGCAAGATTTTTGATTATATCTCCATTATAAAGGAAAATCAAAAAGCTCAAAAACTGTTCAATAGGTTTTCAGTTGTAATGGATGATCTTGACAAAGATATACAGGAGATTGAAAAGCAAAAGTCAATTCTTCTGTATGAAGCTTACCAGACCATCAAGCATCTGTCTCAGATCGCATTAAAGCCAGACTCGGCCTTTACTCTTCAGCATCTGGACTTCTTCATCCCCAGAGTGAGGGAGGCTGGGAAAGAAGACTGGGTCAGAGAGCTGAAGGAAATGAGGAGAAAAGCTGAAGCTGAAGAAGCAAATAAAGATGCTCTGAGTTATCTGAGAGCCGGTCTTTCAAAACTGGGAGATTTCTTTGGTAGGAAAGGAACAAACGCAGACAGGAAAACAGAGATGAATCAATGAGAACTAAGAAGATTGCTTACAATGAGAATTCAATGAAGGTGACTTTCTGTAGATGTGAAGATAAGAATGATTGATTCAATCAAGATCATTTTCAGCCTTGTTTTTAGTGTTTGTTTGAAACAAGGCAAAACTGGTTACATTAAAATCTCCAATAATTTAATTCCTACACTGTAATAATAATATTATAATGTAATAATAATATAATTTGAGGGACTGAATAATTGCTTTAAAAGAAAAGCAACCACAAACAGGGAATTGTATTGTGTTAATCCTGCTTGAACCCTTCTATATATACTATTCTATTATTATACTAATATTATTATATACTATATACAATTTACTATTGATATTCAACAGTGTTTTGATCTGCCTACATTGACACCATGTGAACTGAACTGAGCTGGAAGATGACATCACTGTTTCTCCAGTGCGTATATATAGATAAATTATTGTTTTTACAACTGAATGAATCAATACTGAATTTACTTAAGCTGGAAAAATTATATACCAGTTATCACTGTAAAGCTGCTTTGACACAATCTGCATTGTAAAAAGTGCTAAATAAATAAAGGTGACTTGACTATTAAAGTTGGGCAAAATATTTTACTAATATTGTCACATTGATCTGTTTATTATTTTTCTTTAAACACATTATTATTGTATCTGCAAAATCTAATTTTCTCTCGACCTCTAATCTGTATGTGCAATATTGATATATTGGTAAACAAAACCAGCAAATGTCAATACATATTGAATAATGTCTTGAGTATTTTAATCCTGCAGTTCCCCTGTTTTGCTGCTGCAGCATTAAGACATTGCTGAATGTGTTTCTCAGCCTGTTAAATAAATAAAAGATTCTGAGATACATGATTATTTTGAGACACAATATTTCATACAATTTTCATAACATATGCATGTCACGTAAGGCACAGAAACAAGAAGGTAAGATCCAAGTGCAGTATGGCGGCATTATAATGCCAATAATGACCGAGCCCACAACTGATGCTTGCGCGCGCAGTAAATCACTTCCGCGAGAGGATAACAGATCTACACGCGAGGAAACGGGAGCCCGCGAGCTCATTTTAAACCCGCGCGCGCGCATGACATCTCCTCTGCGCGCAAATCAAGGCCTTGCGTGCTCGTACACAACTCGCAGCACGCGCGTCATCACTTCCCACACTCGCGCTCGATCTTCTATTTCGCTCGCGCGAACACTTTTGATTTTTGTCAGTCGTGGGGCGGGACTTTACTTATTTCAGTGTAACCTCAAATGTCATTGGACAATTCAGTTTATCCAGTCTGTTGTGATTGGACGCCTGTTGTAAAACGATTAGACATGGCTTCATCAATGGACCAGATGCAAGTGAGTTAAACTTTATTTATTGACTGATTGATTGCATTATTATTATTATAATATGTCCTTACCAGATACTATATTAACTTGATTTATTATTATTTTTAAGAAGCTGTAGCTGCTGGGGAAAATGAGAACACATATTATATTTGCTGTAGTTCACCGCTACATTACCACTATATTTCCACTAAACAGTATCTATGTTTACCCAGCCAAAATTATATCAGTTCTGAAAAATATAGAGATGTGAAAAGTGTCCATTAATAGTTGTAACTATGATTCTAAATCCAAATTGCTTCATGTGGCTTTGGATGAAAGATAAATCCCTTGTTCATATCAGTAAGTTGTTGTGTAAGCTTTTTTGTTATCATTCTTTGTCAGTTTAATATATTTTCCATGAAATACAGTATAAAAGGGTTTCAGCACTTTACCCCGTTGACAAGTTGCAGTTAAAGTTAACCTACAGTACTCAGTATGAATGATCATACCCCTCTGAAACCCAATTAAGAAATTAATCTTTATATGAACAAAGGTCTTACGGGTGTGGGAACGACATGAGGGAGAGTAATAAATGACATTATTTTCATTTTTGAGTGAACTCTTCAAGTTCAAATAAGTACAGTGCACAGTATTTATGAGTACAGCTGACCACATCTAAACATAATGTTATAAAAAAAAAAAAAAAAAAAAAGTGTCTTAGATATAAGATTAATTTCTTAATTGGGTTTCAGAGGGGTATGATCATTCATACTGAGTACTGTATGTTAACTTTAACTGCAACTTTTCAACGGGGTAAAGTGCTGAAACCCTTTTATACTGTATTTATTGGAAAATATATTAAACTGACAAAGAATGATAACAAAAAAGCTTACACAACAACTCTTCCTTACTGATATGAACAAGGGATTTATCTTTCATCCAAAGCCACATGAAGCAATTTGGATTTAGAATCATAGTTACAACTATTTAATGGACACTTTTCACATCTCTATATTTTCAGAACTGATATAATTTTGGCTGGGTAAACATAGATACTGTTTAGTGGAAATATAGTGGTAATGTAGCGGTGAACTACAGCAAATATAATATGTGTTCCCATTTTTCCCCAGCAGCTACAGCTCCTTAAAAATAATAATAAATCAAGTTAATATAGTATCTGGTAAGGACATATTATAATAATAATAATGCAATCAATCAGTCAGTCAATAAATAAAGTTTAACTCACTTGCATCTGGTCCATTGATGAAGCCATGTCTAATCGTTTTACAACAGGCGTCCAATCACAACAGACTGGATAATCTGAATTGTCCAATGACATTTGAGGTTACACTGAAATAAGTAAAGTCCCGCCCCACGACTGACAAAAAATCAAAAGTGTTCGCGCGAGCGAAATAGAAGATCGAGCGCGAGTGTGGGAAGTGATGACGCGCGTGCTGCGAGTTGTGTACGAGCACGCAAGGCCTTGATTTGCGCGCAGAGGAGATGTCATGCGCGCGCGCGGGTTTAAAATGAGCTCGCGGGCTCCCGTTTCCTCGCGTGTAGATCTGTTATCCTCTCGCGGAAGTGATTTACTGCGCGCGCAAGCATCAGTTGTGCGCTCGGTCATTATTGGCATTATAATGCCGCCATAGGAGCTTTAATAAGGCAATCCAAAGTCGTAATCCATCCAAGCAAGAGTCATAATCCACAGAACAGTCCACACAAAACAAGAAACCAAACAGTGAAGCCAGTGACCATAAATTTAAACCTCGATAACAAAAGCAGAAACAAACTCAGTATAAATAGACAGACACTAATAACATAAATCAAGACAGCTGGGTGCAATGAAGTGGGTATGGGAAATGAAGTCCGAAGTGGTGAGGCAATGGTCCGGGGTGGAGTGCCCTCTGGTGGCTAACCAGGGCACTCCAACTGGTGATCATGACAATGCATCACATACATTCCCACCTTATGTTGTAGTTCATTTTTAATTCTCATTTTAGTTTTTGCATATTCAAATTTGGCATTTGACACTCATTCATGGTGACCAAATCTTTAAATTGTACGAAGGAAGCTAGGATACAATGGCTTGGTCAAGGCTTAATGGTAAAATTATGTATTCTGACAGGGGCGGATCTACCGGGGGTGGCATGGGGTGGCAACTGGCACCCTAAGAAAAAGCTTTGCCACCCCATCTGCCTCCCCAAAATTATCACAGAATAAAATATAAATGTAAGCAGTGTTTCAAGTAGGCTACTGCTTTTCAGCAGCGGCGCTTCAATGTGATGACCTAAAAAAAGTCAGCGTAACGCAAAATAATGGCAAGAAAACACGTCTTTCAATAAGCTGCATGACGGTTGCACGCACGGTTGCCCAGTGTAGTCACCTTCATTAACAAATGACTCTTATGAACCGGTTCTTTGAGAGTCAAAAACACAGCGCAGCCAAGTTTACTTTACTGATTTTACTGCTTCCCGGCTAACTCAGAAGTCCTGTGAGAAATGTAATCCCATCCGAATATGTCTGAGATTCATTTTCGTAATTTTTGGCGAGCTGATTCCACACTAACGCCCGCTCCACTTTCATCATGGATAAAGGTATTTTTGCCATCCGACGAAATAACATGAAATCAATAAGGGGATCCCGATCACAGAAAATAATAGCAGAGTTAGGTAAGAATCTAAACGTATTTTAGCTTTTCTCGATTGCTAACACATTATAAGTGGATCCGTTGGCCCAGTTTCCCAAACCAGTTGTTCAGTTCTAAAAACAAAGACACATTTCTCAAAACATGTAACAATGACAACATTAGGAAGCAAAACACACCAGTCAAAATCTGAGAGACAGCTGAAAGAATCATTTACTGGGGTTTTAAACTTACAGTACCAGTACTTTAGATGAGAGAAATTTCGTTGTATACACCCTCAAACTTGTGATTGTCAACTTTCTTTGTAGTTAGACAAGAATTAAGATTTTGACTAGAACATTTTATTTTGACCTGGAAGATTGAGGTTTGTACAAGTTGGTGCATAGTTTTGAGATTGTGTTTAGTTGTGAGAAAATGTTGAAATGTTTCATGAATTGTGCATTAGCAATCAAGAAAAACAATAAGACTTGTCATAAAGCCAACTTAAAGTCATGTTTAAAAAATGTAAAAACTTTGTTCAGTTAGGCCAGAATATAGATGTTCTGGGTGATTGCTAAAGTGTTGCTAGGTGGTTGCTTGGAGATTCTGGGTGGTTGCTAGGCTCTTGCTATGCAGTTGATGGGATGTTGCTATATGTAGTTGATAGGGTGTTCTGGGTGAACACACACACAAACATTTCCACCTCTGTTATTAACAGAAACTCAAAAATTGTTTTGTTGTTCTTTAACTTGCACTAAAACATGTGATTTATACCACTGAAGTAGCTTGTGTAATATTAATAAAAACTGCTCATCTCCTTTAGTGATACAAGCTCAGACTCATTTAGAATCTGTTGATGTTTTTCATATAGTGTCTTTACTCTGTGCCATGATGGATATTGAAATCTTGTTATTTATTTTTAATTTTAAACAGCATACAGATACGTTCTGGTAATGCAATGTTTGTGAACACAATTGTGTATGTCAGGCCATAAATCTCCAAAAACTATGCATGGGCGCTTGCTTTGGTGTTGCCACCCCTCATAGACCTCATGCCAACCCTTTGCCACCCTATAAATAATTTTCTAGATCCGCCCCTGTATGGAAGCCCGTTTCCACCACTAGATTAATTTTTTTATTTTTTATTTTTCTCAATTGTGTTATAAAGTCACAATTCTGAGAATAACTAAAAAAGTCAGAATTGTGAGTTATAGTCAGAATTGTCACTTTATATCACACAATTTCAAGTTTACTGTATATCTCACAATTCTGACTTTATAACTCACATTTGTGAGAAAAAAAGTCAGAATACTCAACTGTGCTATTTTGAGACACCATAAAATATGAACTTAAATGTGCTTTTAATATACTATCTCTGTATTAAAATATATTTAGTTACCGCTTGTAGTACACTATGGGTTTAATGTACTATAATAGTATTTAAATATTATTTTTAAATACAGAGATAGGATATTAAAAGCACATTTTAGTTCATATATGGTGTCTCAAAATAGCACAGCTGAGTACACTTAGATGTTCTTAAGATGATCTAAGAAGTACTAAGAAGAATTTTTATATATTAAGTACAAAATTAGTGCACGAAAAAGAGCACTTTAAGTACATTACAGAAATGTACTTTTTTTTTCACCTGGGGTGACTAGTATATTATGAGTTTCATGTGTTAATCATGACTTAGATTAGAAATAACTGAATGAATGTGAGTCAATGAGCAGCAACATTATGTGCCTCAGCTGAATAGATATTGTTATTCTGAAGTAGTGAAGGTTGTGTATATTGTAGGGAACTACAGGAAGTAAAATTAGCTCAAATGAAATGATTAATTTATAGGGAATTATAAAGAGTCATTTAGTTTACGACCGAGCCGTCCAGCGTTCATTTGCTCGAGCCGTAATAAGCTCTGTAGCGGATATAAAATATCAACAATCATGAAGCGCGGTAACTTTAAGATCACAGTTTAAGACATTCAACTTTAGAAGTACATAATACAAGACACTTTCTTTAAAAATCTACAAGAGACTTTATTTATTCTAACACAAACTAATCTAAAACAAACACACACACACACACACACACACACATTCATACGCGGACGTTGCAGTAAGAAAGGAAAAAAAGAGAGAGAGAAAATGTTTTAAGAGAGAGAGAGAGAGAGAGAGAGATATGATGAATTCCTAGCAAAAATAGACCTGAACGAACCATGAATCATTCATTTAATGCACCAGTTCAGCTTTAGAATCTGGAGGTACTTGCTTGAGTCGACTTTAAATGTGAATTTCCCTCGTCGGCGTGCAGAGAGAAGGGGGTGATTTTTCACAGTGTCTTAAAGGTCCGGATTGTATTTGGTAAAACCCAGTCACGTTTGAGCTTGCTGGCAAATGAAAGGAAGTCTCTTTGTTGATGGAGTTAAAGCTGAAGTGGTAAAAGTCGTTGGTTGAACTTTGCAGAAAAACTTAGAACATGAGACTTTCAGTAGAAAAGAAATTAAGTAAAAGAAAGAAAAGTGAGTGAAAGATTGATGGCTTGAATGAGCTGCTTGTCTGTGCTTCTTGTTACTCGATAGTTACTCTTTGTTCTGCTTACTCTGGTCACTGCTTCTAAAGCCATGATTTAGAAAAAAGAGAGAGAATTAAATTCATTCTAAATAAGGCATACTTTCAGTCAGTCATTCAAGAGTTATCACATTTACATGAATTTTGGGTGTTCTAAAGCAAAACTGGTTACAGGTAGTATTTGTGGACATGATGTAAAATGTATGCAGTTAAAAGATGTTTGATAAGTCCATTTACAATTGTTTGGAACAATTTTGATGCAGTTTTAGTTGTATAACAGTCTTTGTTGGTTTTTCTGTAAAGTTAGGTCCCTCAGAGAAACAAAAGAGCCCTGCATTGTTTCTCTGTTTCTTTTGATCTGGTGATCAAAGACTCTTTATCTCTTGGATGACCATTTGACCGTTTGTCACTTCTCCTTCTGTCAGGAAGCATGGGGTTATAAAAGTAATTAGGCAAGGATTTTCCTGTAGACGGCTGGAGCCGGAACTTTGATTCTGAATCATCTGAATGAGTTATTTGTCTGGTTCGTCCACAGTTCCTACAATATGTAACCGGTCCGTTGCTGACCGCTGTTACCATCCTCTGTGTTGTGTGTAAATGCAGGAACACCAAGCTGACACCGACGAACTAATGGCGACGAAAGCAGACTGCGGGGTTGGCTCACGTCGGCAGCGTCTGTGTCCAAAGTTGGCCTGACACACCAAACCAGTGCTAGACAGCCGAAGGCCAAGTAGCACGTCCGTTCTGCACCTGTGTAAGATGAAATGCCTTTCCGTACCAGCAGGTGGCAGTATCTGAACAGCCAATCAGAATGATCAGATGGCCTAATGAGAGCTCGATGCGATTCGAATCAGCTGAAAAAAAAAGCAGACGAGGACCAACTTCAGCCGACGGTGCGGAACACGAGCGGAACATTTAGTCGGCCCGACGAACAAAAACTGCCCCACGGCCGACCGTCGGCTTGGAGCGTTCTTGCCTTAAGAAGACCCAGGACACTTTTACTTCTGTTCACCAAAAGGGATTTATGACAGCCACACCCAGCCTTAACTTCACTCTGTGGATTAACATTCATATATCACTCGTGGGCATTCCACAATGACACATTCCTGTATGATCTAACCTATGTTAGCTAATTAAGAGCCCAAAACCATGTCAATAGCCTATCTCGAAGGCCCGACCCGATATCACTTTCCAACACCCCCTCCATGCGCGTGTCAACACCGATCACAGAACAAAACTGCAAGAATCGTGCGTCGTGTACTCTTACACCAACTTATATGGTGCCATATAGTCCATACTAACATTTTGTCACGTTTTCTACTGTAAACTGAGAGAGCTCGCAATTCTGATAAACACGGCATACCTACTGCCTCTCTGACCTGCACTACGTTACCAGGCTAGCGCTCAAGACCTGTTGACATAATGCAGTTGCGAAGAACACGCAGTGCTTCGTAACTTCACGTTGAAACCTCACTCCAGGCAAACACAGATGTTTGTAGGTCCGATAGAGCAAAGGCAGATGTGTAAAATTTTTCAACTAAATGTTCTCATGAGTACCCGCCCTATAGCCAGCACAGATGATTTGGCATTAAAAGGTAGTTACTCAAAGGATATGAAAACCTGTCAGAAGATAAGCTACTGACCATAACAAAATATCAATAAAATTATTTTAGTGAAAAATTAGGCAAATGTGGGTTACACCTTCAAACATGTCATTCTTTATAGTCCTTTGGTAGTAACATGTACATAGGGCCATTAGGACCAGAGATATCCTTTTCTTATGCCTAGTCTACAGGGAATGTAAATGCTTGCATTTGCAC